>CABFPE010000837.1:147943-161934 GCA_900660155.1 Hofstenia miamia
ATATATATATATATATATATATATTTATATATCATTTTTCTACCCCGTGGCATTTAGTATCTCCGCCTCCTTAAATGCAATAAATTCATTACCAAATTGTTTCTTTGATGAATATGTGACATTAATAAGACTTTCCAAACCATGGTGATCCTGGTTAATGTTGATTTCTACCCAGAGGATTTCAAATTTTTCATGTGAAATTTCCAAATTCTCACGTCTTATTGGACACAGTTATTTTGGCACAATTAACATCAGCCCTCCTCCACAAGATAAGCAGTTCTTTGCAAATATCATTAGACGAAATATTTTTTGCTGCAAAATCTTTATCCCGACAGATGGCGCTTGAAAATGCTTAATATAGCCTATCTTAATACATTAGGAAATATTATTTTGTGCAATTTCTTCTAAAGTATGCAACATTTTCAAAAACAATAGTGATAAATAATATGAATGCTAATGTTCTTAAGATTCCACAGAACCTTTAAAGTTCTCATTTACTTTCGTAGTTTTTTGTACAATTCATGGCAGCTTTTTGTCAAAAATCCATGATTTTTGAGGTAGATTTGAATATTACGTGCTGTGAGGTAACATTTTCAAAAATTAATTCTCAGGGCAGCCAATCAATTTCCGAGCAATCATTACTTTAGTGACTAATCTATTTATGAAGGCTGACCTAGTTTCCACGTTTACTTTATTAAATACATGTCTATTTTTGTTAATATATGTGACATTGTTAGCTTGGTTTTACATTGCATTTCATGAATATACATTGCTGACTAATGATAAAAATTCCAAAAATTTCTATTACTTAGCTGGCCTATGAACAAATTCATTATTTTCTATACATCACATGCAATTAGCTACATCTTGTTTTTCAAATAAACTGCTATTTCATTGTAAGAAATTCCACATGTTCTAATGATTAACATCCACAATCATTGTAATTTATTTTGCTTTTCATTGGTCTATGCATTAGATGCAAAGGGTTACATTTTTTTTTCAAATATGCTGCTATTTCATTGTTTCATATGATTAATATCTGCAATTGTTCAAATCAATTTGTTTTCACCAATGTTTCCTATCCATAAAAAATTCCATACATTTAATTTGTTTTTTTCAAATGCAAAATGGGAAAATGTTCACTATACTTAAACATTACAGGTGTATGAAACATAGACTTACATGATGAAGGCAATTTCATTTTCCAAATACTTTATACATACAATGGTATTAGTAGAATTTATACATATACATGCTTTCATTAATATACTATTATGATATTAGTTTTACAAAACAATAATTTCTCTGAATTTCTTTTAGGGAATATATGGATTTTCAGGGGTGTACACATTTGCTAACTGTTACATCTTTTGTTGACTTTGCACCTTTTTTAGTATATTTGATTTATTACTCTTGTTCACAGACTTGTTGCTATATTTTCAATTGTATTGTGTATGTGTAATTACAATAGAAATGAGAATATGTTTTTTTCAGGAAATTCACCATTCTTCTAGTTGCCACATTGCTACACAAGTGATTCCCCTTTGCTGGATATGATTTCCAATCATTAAATTAGTTAACTCCATGCCAAGATCACCTTCTAAACATACAAATGCTTGAAATAGTGTATTATTCACTCTTAAAAAAGGCTCATGGTAATTTAAAAATAGATTACAAAGAATTTTGAGAAAATTGCAAATTAATATTTGTAAGCATATGACCTCTACAATATCAGCCATATGCCAAGTATTAGGTCAAATATTGTTAAAAAATACAAATATTAATATGTGCTTGAGTAAAATACAAGAGTTAGAAATCAGAAATATTAAAAACACATCAAATATTGAAATGATGAAAGCAAAAGCATTATATTCAGGGGATCAAAGGCATGCCAATGTTTCTATGTGTAGATGTATTTCAAGATCTAAACCAAAGCCCCAGCTATACATGTATTTTGAGACTGAAATCAATGCAAAGTATCAGCTAGGGCTAACAATTCAGCTAATATATTTCCACCATCACTTCATTTAGATTGTTGACTATCAATCTACAATAATATAGAAATTCAACAAGTCAAATTGGCATTAATTGGATAAGACAAATACTATTTAACACCATGTTACTAAAGCATAATTCACTTAAAAACACTTCAAAGAATAAATTCAACCCAGCACTGCTATGCAAATTCTGAGTGTTGAATAAAAACCCAAATTTAAATGCATATTCAATAAAATTCAACAATAAACATACCTCTAAAACAAAAAGCTGTGAAATTAAAGCATCCATTTCTTAGCATAAAACATGATTAGATTGACCAAGCATTCACTTCAATTTACCTTCATCAACCAGAATAACTATGAATTAAATATATTCTTTAACATATTATGAAAGAAATGGTTTTCAAATATGAAACATCACCAACCATATGTAAAATGAATAGCTCACCAAAACTATTTTCAATAGATATGACATAATTTATTAAATAGAACAAAGAACTTTAAAAATACAATATTATTTCATTATTTAATTGCTGATTATTGTTTTCATAAATTTCTTCTTGTTTTTTCCAAATTCACTGCTCCATTTTCATTCTTGAGCTGTGTTGTTTAATAATTATAATTTCCATGGAAACTAGAACATGGCATTTTAGGTCAAAATAAGTTTGTATAGTATTTGTTTAATGTAGTAAGAGTTTATTTAATATGATATTTTAGAAATAACTAACCAACATTAGTATGCTTGTTGTTTATTGAAGAAATAACAAGATTTATGTTATTGAATAAATTCATCAATCACCAATCAAGACCCATACAATTGAATAATGTTTTTGTTTTAATTGGGAATTTTTCTTCTTCCCTTATAAATTATCACATATTGTAAAAAAATTAAGCAAATGCTACTAGAACAATTTATGCATCTCCACACTCATTGTTCACAAGAATATTTTTTATGTTATTTCTTAAATTCAGTTTAGGACAATGATAATAAACCAACCAGATAAATTCTTTCTTGTTTTACTTTCATTTTGTTGAATATATGCACTAAATATTTATGTAGATTTAACTTTTTTGCAACAATTGGTTATGATGATAGTGATTTTTGAATATTTATTCATTAAATGTATAATTCCATGCCTACAATTCACTGTGAACTATCTTTTTTGCAATGAATGGTTGACATCCAAACAGGTTTTTGTTGTTATTAGCATGTTACTGGATATAACAATCAGATGTACACCCACATTTCATTGTAATTATTAAATTTTTATCTCTTTACATGATGGTTCAAATATATCCCATCTAGCATTGTAATTGATTTAACTATTCAAGGCTTTATGTGTTTAATAATAGATATATTTTGTTTTCATGATGAATGATGAATGATTGACATAATAGAAAGCCCTGCTATGTGGAATAAAGCATTGAAATCTCTAACATACATTAGTGTTAATTAAAAACAACATTGATTTTCAATTATCACTCTTCTGCATGAAGGAAGTGGTATTATAGAGAATATCAAATGTTAAAACATGTACAGTTTAAAACCAATATACCCTCCAAGAGATGTTGGCATTAAATGAAAGCATAAACAACTTTTGATTTCCACTCTTCCACACAGAGAAGGTCCAAATGTTAGAAATAATGCATTAATTGAAAACATAATTGGTTTCTGATTCTCAATTTTCTACATGAAGGCAGTGTTATTATCAAATGTTATAACAAATATGGTTTAAAAATGTTGTGCCATCTAAGAGACATTACCATTAATTGAAAGCATAAATGATTTTTGAATCTCATTGCTTCCACATTGAGAAGGTGTTTGAACAACTAGTCATTACTATAAAAAATATATATATATGCATATGCTCTAGAAGATTTAATGCATACTACAAGATATAAATTGTATTATCTGTATAGGTTTTGTGGAAAAAGAGAATTTCACATTTCAAATGTAAAAACAACTTACCCAGTAAAGAAGAAACCAACTTTCACAATTAAACTCTACACAAAGACTGACTAGTGGATTATAAACATGTTTTCTAGTTAAAATGATTGAATTTTCAATATTTCCATGTGCTAATGAGCTTTGTTGAAATTATGCACATATATCTAAAATTGAACTTAGCTAAAAATTAATAATTTTATGTAAAATGTACATGTATGCAAGAAGAAAAATAAATCTGACAAGGAATATGTATTTACATTTTCAAATTATATGCTAAATTTCAGGACAATGCTTGGCTTACAACTGAAATATTTCAGAGGTTTGTTCTAACATTGAAGAACTTCAAGTCCAATTTACATTTTGAATTTTGCTCCAACTCTTTGTGCATAGTGTTTGGGGAGGAAACAGCAATTTCCATTTTGCAAAACAATTGTAACTGCTGGACCATACCTTGTTTGAGTTTGTGTAGCATAATCCAAGGCATAATGCTGCTATGAAGAGAAGATCAAAGGATTAGTCAGAATTAACATTGAATTATGATTTATTGATTGTAAACAATTTAAAGTTAATTATCATCATTATGTTTCTAATATGCAACAAAGAAACAAGATAGCAAATTAGTACTTGTTGACAAATAATTTGACTAAATGAAGGGGGCAAAAATACTTCCATTATTTTTAGCCATTTTCGGCAGACAAATAAATTTGAATTTGAATGACAGGTACTTTTTGAATTTAACTAGAAATAGAGTGAGAATCAATTTGGAAACTGTTGAAGTAAATTCTTTGAAAATCTTATCTTTAAATTTTATTTGATTTGCTTACTTATAAATCATTTCAAGCTAAATGGTACATGCAGTAGTAGTGGCTTGGGTACACATAGGGAGCAATTTGAGGGTCCTTGATCCAAGCTATGAATCTGCATTTACATTAAGTGTATGAATAGGAGTTTTACTCTGTTTAGCTGACTATTGATTCAATAATTTGCATGTATTAAATAATTGATTATTGGAGAAAAGGTTAGGAAGCCTACTGTAGGTTATATCTATATTACATTGCCTAATTAGGTGACCTATAAATAGACTGATAAAATGACCATGCATGTACTATTATTTAAATGTAAGGTAGGAAGCTGCAAGTAATTAGTTACTTTATTTATCTATGTTAATTAAAGCCAATAGTTTTTGGTAATGGCTGAAGTAATATTTATTAAGCAGCTAGTGACACTGCCAGGTTGTGAAGTATGAAATTACACATTAAAAAATTGAGTGTAAGTCAGTTACATCCAGCCTTTAGACCTGCACTGAGTTAGGATAAGGAACACATAAGTTACTTTGTTGAGCTGAAACTTGGAACTACTGAAACAACAACAGAAGTAAGTGGATGCGGATTGGTTCAGAGATCAGAGTCAGCCAGAGGCCATATTGGAATCATGGAAAGGAACTGTGGCAATGGCATACCTAAATAGTATGGAGTTACTAAAAGTTAACGCATGTTAATAATAACATATCTCATGTTGGGCAGAGAATTAATATCAATGCATCCATACCTGCATACAACAGGAAACAATGATTTAAAAGAATAATTAACTCTGTTGACGCCTGGTAGCAGATGCTACATTTGGTACACATTGTAAATTGTAAACCCCTCACTAATTTTCAGCTCATAAAGAGATATGTATTGTAGCTGAGGTTTTTCAAAGACTGTGTTAATTTCATTGACTACCTGTGGACATGATAATTTCCCTTTTTGCTTTAAAAAATATTTCACCTCTGATGCAGGTCTTTTGCTGTTTTTTTCCTCTCACATTTGGTAAATGTCCATGTGCTCTGGCTTGAGACAACCTTGTAGTTTTTTTAATCTGCTTTGTATATGCAGTTTTTCCAACCCAACCATTGTTTATAGACAAAAAATGAATAGAGTTAAAATTATCACTCATTTATTGGAGAGCATCATCATCTAAATCAATCAAAACATTATACAGTATCAATCATTTATGGGGAGATTTCATATTTAAGCCAATCAAAATAATATACCCTGACTGATATATTAAAATGTGAAAGAATAAAAGATGAAAGTATCTTTAAAGTCCTTTTTGAACTAGTAAATTGTGTTTGTAATGTGTTTTATCCCTAATACACCTTTCATGCATTTTTTTATCAGTTTCAAATGTAAATAATTATAAAATTGTCTATTTCAAATGATACTTGCATTTTTTCTTGAAGCAAATACACCTCCATGTTCTAAAATATTAATCAATTTTCATACAAACCAACTTAACAATATTTAGCAAATTTTTGCAAACATGCTAATTGTTAAGAGCTTTACTATATGCTTATGTAAACTATGTGTATACATGACTAAAATATGTCTCCAAATATTTTGATAGTCATAGATTTGATTGTATTTAATGCAATCCACAATTAATAATGAGATATAATGTCAGTATGCATTATTCATTAAGGTTGCTACCACATATAATAGATTCTCTAACACATACATATGCAGACTCTAAAAATATTGAGGTTGATTATGTAATGCATGAATATTCTCATCTTTTTGCCCACACCCACTTCATTATTCATGAATTAATCACAAGGGCTATGACTAATCAATAAGCACCTGTCAATCAATTGTTAACAAATATAGAAAATGGTTTCAACAAAAAATTTTTGTGACAGATTTTCCCTTGGTAACAAAAAACCATATTTGTGTACCAACGTTTCTATGTGTAGATGGATTTTGAGATTTAAACTGAACTCTCAGCTTTACATGTGTTTTGAGATTGAATCATTGCAAAGTATCAACTTGCCATGATTACAATTCAGTTAAGATATTTCTGCCATCATTTTCCTTTAGATTGCTGACTATGACTTCACAATAATATATGAATTCAATAAGTCACATTAGCATTAATTGAATTAAACAAGATTTTTTTAACACTATGTTACTCAAGATAACAAAAAAGAATAAACTCACTTAAAGATGCTTTAGTTATTGATTGAAAATAGGAAACTTAATAATTTTTCAGGGAATAAATTCATCTAAGCACTGCAATGCAAATCCTGAGTGTTGAATAAAAACCCAAATTTAAATGCATATTTGGTAAAATTTAACAAACATACCTGTATAATAAAAAACAGATATTGACTGAGCTTTCTTTATAACTCATCAGAATAATTACAATTTTACATGTATAGTTGAAACATGACTATTTTCAATAGATATGATTTGTTAATTAGAATAAAGAACTTTAAAAATACAATATTATTTCCTTTTTATTTACTGAATATTTCTTCTTGATTTTTTTTTGTGTTAGTTAATTCACCATTCCATTTTCATTCTTGAGCTATGTTGTTAATGATTATAATCTCCATGAAAACTATAACATGGTGTTTTTGACCAAAATAAATTCATATAGTACTTGCTTAATGTAGTAGAAGTTTTTATTTGATATGATATTATAAATATTTTATCAAAGTTTGTATACTTCTACCTCTCAAAATTTTGTAAATATTTTGTTATTAATACAAAATATTTATTTTGTAGATTTATGTGCCCTGTTTTCTAACATTGGACATGTAAGTGCATGTGAACTTTGTGTTTTTTTACAATTACTGTATAAAAGAACTATTAATTTTAGCAGAATGGAATCAAAGAGATGCTTTTTCATTAATAATTGCTGGCTAATCTTGTCACACTGTGCTTTGGCATATGGAATTGAAATGATAGTTGACATCAAGTGATACTTTCCACAATATAAAAAAATTACAAATTGGTGACAAGTCAAATACTAAAGACAATGTGTTTTGGACTAATGATTTCAAGTGCATCTAGACACAAACAACAAGGTATGATGATATTTTTGTTTTCATCATCTATGTATATTATAGTATTTCATGGATAAACAAGTATGTTTTTAAATTTATGGCTTAAAATGAATTTATGCACATTGATTTCTGATATGTTATTGACTGTCTTGTTTTATATGCATATGTTTAAATATCTTTTAACTAACAATTGACTGAAACTAAATTATACACATTGATTTTGCTATGCTGAATATTTTGCTTAATCACATGCATGTAAAATGTGTAAACTAAATTGCCCCTCAAAATAAATATTGCAGAGTCACTAAAGAATGAGTCAGTAATTTCATCACTGCAAAACCCTAGTAAATATCCATGAATCAGCCATTAGATCATTTTGTGACCTCTCTGCTGCTTATCCTTCACTACTGATTTGAGTTTATTAATCAAAATACCATGTGGTACTTTGTCAAAAATCTTGCTAAAATCTATATAGTGTATCAATGTTGAAATAATATTATGAAGGTTTTCATAAACTGTATCCAAAAAGGAAAGTAATTGACTAATTGTAAAACATTTTTTAGTAAAACATTATAGGATAAAGCTTCCAGTGTATAATTCTAAACTAAGCCAAGTTTAGAAAGAATGCTAATCAGCTTGTAATTTTTGAAATCACTTTTGCAACCTTTTTTCAACATTGGAGTTATGCTTGAAGTCTTCCATATATTGGGAAATACACAATTTTCAATATAAATTCTAAACAGATTTTATACGTGAATCAAAAGAGAATTTCTGTGTTGATAGATACAATTTCTTGGAATATTGTCAAGTCTACATCCATTGTTTTCCTCATCTGGGGGCTTATTTGTATCAGCTTTCCTGTGTAAGATTGCGGACAGGAAATTGATACACAACTCAAATGTTCATTAAATGCATTGACTAATTAGGCTCAAGTAAGAAACCAGTAATTTGAAAACTGCTGTTTTGCAGCATTTAAAAACCATGATTGTCAATTTTTCAGACAAATATGCTTAGAACCAAGAAACATATTTGGAAATAATTGTGGATGTGCCCCACTCATTCTTCATATTTGCATTACTTGATTCAATACTCAGGTGACATTTTGAAACAGAACATGTTATTTTTTTGTTTTCACAGATTAAATCTATAGTACTATTAAAAAACAAAATTTCAAACATGCATAAAGTTTGATTATGCTACCAGTAAATTGATTAATAAAATGCATTAAAAATATGTCAATTTGAAAAACTGAGGTAGATATTTATCAACATTGCTTCTTATTGATTTAAGATATCCAATTCTTTCTATGTCCACTACAATAATTCTTTTCTACATACAAAAGTTTTCTTTTATTATTTATTAATCTTTCCCAAAATTCAATTTTTCCAGTATATGGTAAACGCAAAAGTCCATATAATTTGACATTTCATAAAAAAGCCACCTATTTAATTAATTTTTCATATATATTATTTTATGTGTTTGTTATATATTCCAGTATATTAGGTGCACAAATTTTTCTTCTTTTAATCAAAGCTGGTGTTGAGCCTAACCCCAGGCCTAATGCATCTAAGATTTATATGTATGGCAATTATTGTTGCATGATGAGTGCATCTTTTGGCCCAATAAAACAAATTGGAAAAAACTTAATCTTAGGAATCTCTGAGACTGACATGGATTGTTCCACTGAATGTTTCTTTTAGTCAAAAGAAATTCCTTGTTTTCTGAGAAGAAACAACTATCTTAACTCAGGTAAGTAAAAGAAATTCTTTTCCAAAGGTTGTTGTTCTTGGCTGTCATGGTCACCATGTAACATCCTCTACCAGGCATTATTACTGTTTGCTCTTTGTAACTATATAACATTGGTTGTATATTTGCAGGTAGGGATTTACTAACTANCTACACTGAGCTAGTATCCCAAATTGGAAAAAATTAAATTTTGGAAATCCCTGAGACTGACAGGGTTTTTTCCACTAAATTTTTTTTTTAGTAAAAAAAAATTCCTTTTTTTCTGAAAAAAAAAAATTATTTAAACTCGGGAAATAAAAAAAAATTTTTTTCCAAAGGTTTTTTTTTTTTACTATAATGAGTAATAATATAACATCCTCTACCAGGCATTATTACTGTTTGTCCTTTGTTACTCTATAACATTGGTTGTATATTTGCAGGTAGGGATTTACTAACTAGATATTTTTAACCTTTTTTATTTTTCTTTTACCCAAATATGCCCAGATTAAACTTTTCACTTTTTGGGTGATAAACCCATACAGCTTTCTCCCCTTTGTTTAAGGAGGGGCTTCTCCCAAAAGCTGCCCCCCACACCCATTTTCATTTTTTCCCAAAGTATACTTTGGTTTGATTCCAATTTCTCAGCTAAATGATAAAATTTGTTGTACCCTATCCTAGCTTGGTGTATACACAAAACAAGACAAAATTCAACTTAGCCTCTATTTTGTAAAAGTTGTTTTATGAATATGCAACCAGACTTGTTACTAGCTGCTTAGTTAATATTACATGTAGCCATTACCAAAATATATTGGCTGTAATAATCAGTTTAATATTTGGCAGCTTCCTAACCTACATTTACTAATTAGTACATACTTGGTCACTCTATCAGTCTCATTATAGTCACTAATTTGGATCTAAAATATTACAGTATAATTCCTAGGTTTTGGTCATCCAACCATATTTCAGATCTAGTAATTTTAATACATGTACTAAATGATTGATAGTCAACTAAATGAGAGAAAAACCCCTATACCTAACATATGTGCACTTTTGTGATCTGGCACAGAGACCCTAGAATCAAACTTGTGATAGATCCAGACCACTACTAAACACAACTCATTTAGCTTGACATTGTATTAAATAATCAAACCATATCAATAGAACAAAGTAAGATTTCTGAATAAAAGTCTTTATCAATTGCTTACTAGGTTTCAAATATATTTATAATTTCAAAAAAGTACCTGTCTATCTCAAATTTGAACTCTTCATCTGCCAATATGGTGGCTAAAAATAATGGAAGTGATTTCACCCCTTTCATTTTGCTAAAAGTATTGTTATCAACAGATACTAATCTCTTATAGTTGACACTTATTTTTGATTGGTTGTATAATACAAATTAATCTAACTCATTTTACAATTTTATAATATTTCTAATCATCATTCTTCTTTGATCTTATTCTCTTGTTGATTTGATGTTAGCAGCTTGATTTATTTGGATGATGCTACAATGAACTATTTCACTGTGACAGGGACCTAAATTTTGGCAACCAATCTAAAGGCAGTGGAGTGATGTTTTTAATTCCAAAACATTTTAAGCCCAGAAATTTACCTGATTAAAAATCAATGAAAATTTTTGAATGTCTATGGAATGAAATATGCATTCTTCCAAAAATAGAAAAAAATGTTCATCAGTAGATAAATATCTCCTACTGCCCCAGCAAAGTTCACTTTAACAAATTTGTTACTGAAATTGAAGGTGAAATAAATTATTCTCTAAAAGAAAATATGTCATTGATAGTGATAGGCAATTGGAATATCAACTATTTGAAGAATACTGAAAGAGATAAATTGAATTCTTTACTTGATGCTGTTTATCTTAGTACAATTAATTCCAGTATAACAACTAAACTAAATAACATCTCTTCAACTTTAATTGATTATTTTCCTGTTGAAAACAATGATTTTAACTATGACTGCAGCAAATTCTCCTTTTCAGATCATTGTATTATTACTTGCATTTCATCTAAAAACATAAAGCATACAAATGAAAAAATTTGGGTAGAGATTTGAGAAAGGGATCCAGTGCTAATACAAATTCTAAGAACTTGCTTAGAGAATAAATCTTGGGATAGTGTCTTTTTATCAAAGGATGTAAACTGCATTCTCAATTCATTGATTCATTCACAATTTATATAAATTTATATTGCCCAACCAAAAGATTTTTCTCTAAAAATGATGAAAATTATCCAATCACACAATCTCCCTGGTTAACTCCCAATCTAAAAAAATTGGTCTTGCAAATAAAACTGCTGATAACTTATGGTCATATAAAATTGCAAGGAACAAATCTAACATTGAAATGAGAGCAGCACAAAATCAGTATATGTAATCCATATTTAGTAGAATAATTGTATCTAAACATATGTGGGAATTAATCAACAATGTATTGCACAGAAACAAGAGTCATATGCAACACCTGAATCTTATTGAAAATAGCAATCATGGAATATTACTAAACCCAAAGATATTGCAAATGCATTTAATGATCAATTCATTAACCTAGGCAAATACTTAGGAACTTTAGTGCCACTTACACTTGAAAAATCTAAATACAAATTTCCTCAAAATTATTTTTCATTCTGATTTGTGACTTGATATAAAGTCCTTCAAGCAATAAATAAGATAAAAGTTTATAAATAAAGAGTATTATAGGAAAGGGTGACTTGGTTCCAAAGTGACACAATGAAGTTCTTGTAACACTTAGCTGACTAATGGATTTCAAGAGCTGGTTTAATTAGTGACTCACATTCTTGACATTTTAAGTTTACCACTAATGGATTTTCAAGGAGCATTTAAATTATTGATTCATGAAATTTACAGGCTGATTGATTTCTGTAATGATTCATTTACATGTTGGGGCCAATTTAGTTTACAATGATTCATATGCATGTAATCGGTGCCAATTTAGTTTACATTCACATGTTCTGATATAGTGACTAATTTATATGGCTAATTTCATTACACATTTTTGTTAAAATACCTGGCTAAGTCACACATTATGCACACTTACACTTGTTTGCATACATTGGGTTTTCCTCACACTTGTGATAATAACTAATATTTTTCCTATCCATAAAAATTCCTAGTGTCTCAACTGTTTACAGTGTACAATGTTTAATTTGGAAAACATTACATGTAAAAGGCTACAATGCATTTTCAAATTATTGGGTAATACTTTTACTATCCATAAAAATTCCTGATGGTTTAATTGTTTACAGTGTACAATGTTTAACATGTTTCTAACATTGTAGGTAAAAAGCCACATTTTTGTTTTCAAAGTACACAATTTCATTGGAAAAAATTCCATTTGTTTAATGCATTTTCACAAAACAGGGAAAATATTTGTTATACTTAAAGGTATAATATGTGATAAAAATAAGCTACATTTTCAGAAAGAATAAAACATGGGGTTATGCATAAAGGTGCAATTTCTTTTCTTAAAAAATATACATGCAATATTATTAATATAATTTATACATACACACACATGTATTTCAATATATAATATTATTATATTAGTTTTACCCAGCAATTTTCTCTATCTTCATTTCTTTTGGAGTATACAGATTATTTCATAAATGTACACATTGGAGACTTACATCTTTGTCAAATTGCATTCAATTTTTCAGGTTGTACTGTAATATCCTCTACCAGACATTATCACTGTTTATCTACTGTTACTTTATAACATTAGCTGTGTTATTGTGGGTAAGGATTTACTTGTTGTTACTGCTTGACTAGTTTCCTCTGTTAACTTATGTAACCTAGAATTAACTGCTCAATTTTTAGGTGACAAAGCCATGTGGTAATCTCTCTAACAATCTTTTGATGGGCATCTGTCCAAAGCAGATCTCCACATCCAGTTTCACCATTCCATTCAATGCTTGAGTGCCACTTCTCAGCTCAATCAATATAGCTTATGTGTACCATACATTAGCTCAGTGCTTACTCAAGACATGACACAATTTGACTTAAACTCTATTGTATGAAAGTGTTATATCTATTTGCAACCTGACTTGTTACTAGTTGTTTGTTAAATATTACATGTAGCCATTACCAAAATATATTGGCTTATTTAGATGTATTCTGTTCAAACAACTTCCTAACCTACATTTATAATTTACTACATGTATGGTCACTTTATCAGTCAATTATAGGTCGTTAATTTGGATCTAAAATAATAAATATTAATATAATTCCTAGAGTTCTGTCATCCAACAGTTTGCTGACAATTAATTATTTAATACATGTAGAAGTGAAATGCTAGTTGACTAATCAAGAGAAAACCCCTACACCTAACATATGTGCACTTTTGTGATCTGGCACAGAGACCCTAGAATCAAACTTCTGATAGATCCAGACCACTACTAAACACAACTCATTTAGCTTGACATTGTATTAAATAATCAAACCATATCAATAGAACAAAGTA
>CABFPE010000837.1:162119-174498 GCA_900660155.1 Hofstenia miamia
GGTTTTTAATCTATTTATAGTATTTCCAAAAGAAGTACCTGTTGATTCAAATTTGAACTTTCTGCCAAGATGGCGGCTGAAAATAATGAAAGCATCAGTTAGTCAAAAAGTATGTTTATCAACAGACACAAATATCTCTTTTTTGACACATGTTGTTTCTTAGTTGCATATTACAAATAAATCTGAAATAACACTAATTGATTTAATTACAATATTTTTAATCAACTTCTTTTCAATCTTAATCTCTTCTTGCAACATTTGCAGCTTATTTATGATTTTATTTGGTTGATGCTACAGTACACATTTATGGACTGATACATCTTTTCTCAACTTTTGCACGTTTTTCACTTTTATTTGGTTTATGGGTTTGCATGGCTGCATAAATTACATGGGTTTTCTATTTTCAATATCATGTTGGCTTACACACCTTTTTCAGATTTATTTGGTTTATAGGGTTTGTTTTAAGTGATTGTATGCATCACACAGTCTTCCACTTTTCCATCACTTTGTATTGTTAAATTTGTCACAATTCCATAATATGCACCACCTTTGTTCTAAGTGTATAAACTTGAAAATGCATTTAGTGAGCTACACATTAAATTCAAAAGCAAAACTTCTACAAAGAATTTGAGTTCTAATATTTCAACACTTGTAATTCACATTGCTAGTTAAAAATAAGAAATTAAACAAAATAATTCCAATCAGTCAGTTGCAGCAATTAAACAAAATGCAATCAAAAAAAATTGAGTTCTAATAATTCAACACTCATAATTTGCATTGCTAGTTAAAATTAAGAAATTAAACAAAATAATTCAATTCAGTCAATTGCAGCAATTAAACAAAATGTGATTAAAAAAATTTGAGTTCTAATAATTCAACATTTGAAATTTATTTGATATTTAAAAAATATTACATATAAATATTTCAGTCAATTGCAAGTATAAGAAATGTGACTAAACAAAATACTCAATAAAACAATACAGTACATATAAACTTTATTTGAAAGGAAAAACATGTTTGGTGAAAAACGTGAAATATTACATCAATTTGTATAAGCAAATAAAACAATACCTCATATAAAATTGTTTTCACCAAAATACATCTATGTTGGGAAATAAAATATTACATCAGAAAATTTTATCAAATAAAACAATATTGTACATAATATTGCTTAAATCAAAATGTGTACAATGGAAATAGAGAATATAATAACACTTTTATTCCATCTGCTAAAAAATTTATTAATTCCAGTTATACAGTAATTGTACAAAACACAAAGTTCACACACACTCCCATGAAATAATAAAGTGCAAAATTAGAACACTAATAGAGGAGTGAGTAATAATTCCTTTTTACTATAATGAGTAATAATATAACATCCTCTACCAGGCATTATTACTGTTTGTCCTTTGTTACTCTATAACATTGGTTGTATATTTGCAGGTAGGGATTTACTAACTAGATAATATTTAACTTTTGTATATCTTTGTTAATACAGCATAACTAAAATTAATTATTCACTATTTAGTGGATGAAGCCATACAGCACTTTCTCCAATGATTGATAGTGGGCATCTGACTGAAGCTGATCTCCACATCCAGTTTAACTTGTTCACCAAGGATCTGCTTGGTTGAGTTCCACCTCTCAGCTCAACAATATAACTTATGTGTACCCTAGCCTAGCTCAATGTATACTCAAGACAAGACACAATTCAACTTAGTCTCTATTTTGTAAAAGTGTTTCATGAATGTGCAACCAGACTTGTTACTAGCTGCTTAATTAATATTACATGTAGCCATTACCAAAATATATTAGCCTTATTAATTAGTTTAATAACTGGCAGCTTCCTAATCTACATTTAATAATTAATACATGCTCAGTCACTAAACAAGAGAAAAACCCTATACCTAACATAAGTGCACTATCATGATCTGGCACAAAGACCCTAGAATTCATCTTGTGATGGATCCAGACCACTAATAAACACAACTTTTTTAGGTTGACATTGTATTAAATAATCAAACCATATCAATAGAACAATGTAAGTATTCCAAATAAAATTCTTTAACAATTGCTTAAAGCAAGTTCAATCTATTTATTGTAATTTTTGAAAAGTACCTGTTGATTTCAAATTTAAACTTTTCATCTGCCAATATGGTGGCTAAAAATAATAGAAGAGATTTCACCCCTTCAATTTTGCTAAAAGTATTGTTATCAACAGATACTAATCTCTTATAGTTGACACTTATTTTTGATTGGTTGTATAATACAAATTAATCTAACTCATTTTACAATTTTATAATATTTCTAATCATCATTCTTCTTTGATCTTATTCTCTTTCTGATTTGATGTTAGCAGCTTAGTTGATTTGGTGATGCTACAATAAAACACTGAGAAAAATACAATAGTAGAGCACACTTTAAAATTAATTTATATACATGCAATATATAACACTGGGAAGAAATGTGAATTATTTAAAACTTTGTGTCTGGTTTCTAAAAAAATATATAAGTTGATGATTTTTTTTCCATTGATAGATATCATCTCCAATTGTTAAATATGTAAACCCCATGATGTGCTCACCATTCTAAATGTATAAAATGTTTCTAAATAGTGTATTACTCAAACCCAAAAATATAGGTGCATGGTATTTAAAAGATAGAATTTTTTGGGAAATTACAAACTAAGAAAAAATATTCATTATACTTAAAGGTATAATACATGATAAGAGCAAGCTACATGTTCAGAAAAGAGTAAAACATGGGGGTATGCATAAAAGCAATTTAGCATTACACATGTATGAAATATATACAGACACATCAAATATAGACTTAGACAATAAAAGTTGTACACACACATGAGTTTTAATATACAATATCATACTAGTTTTTACACATCAATCCCTTTTGTCAAATTTTGGTGAGTGTACATGTTTGCAAATTGCTACATCTTTTGTTGACTTACATACCTTTTCATCTTTAATTTTGGTTTATGGGTTTTTACATGGTTGTATGCATTACATGGCTTTCCACTATTCAGAGTTTTCCATTGCCAAATTAGTTGCAATTTCTTACCTTGCTCTGACATTGTTCTAAACATATAAACTTGTAAATGCATGCAGTGAGCTATAAGTTAAATGCAAAAGCAAATGCCTACAAAGCATTTGAGTACTAATAATTCAATATGCATAATTTAAATAAACTAATAATGCATAATACAGTTTTAAAACAAAAACATGTATAATGGAAGTATAGATAATACAAAAAAATTTATAAAGATGCATAAAACAATACCATATATAAAATTGTTTTTAAGCAAAAATGTGTATGATGTAAAGAGAAAATACATCAACAAATATAGCTGAATAAACCAATACTGTGTAAACTTGTTTATAGCAAAAATGAGTACTAGAGTTTATGTACACTGATATGAAATAATCAACTATATGGTTAGATTGTATAGGTGGATAAGTCTACATGTTAAATATTTTGTATTAATCATTAACAAACATTTATGAAAAAAAAATTTGTGATCTAGAAACCACTAAGAAATTTTGTAAGAACATGTACAAAGCAATAATATATCTCCTGACAAAATTAAAATCAACACAATCAAAGGAATCTCACAAAAAGCATTCATCAGTTTTGTTAAGATTCATTAACAGCTGCTAATTGATGAGTCATAGCCCATTGTTAATTCATGAGTAATGTGGGAATTGTTATAGAACTAGTTAATCACACATCACATAATCAAACTATGAATTATTTAGAATTTACATGTGTGCATGTTGGAGGATTTGTTATATATGGTACCAATCTCAATGAATAATGTATACTGATATTATATCTCATTATTAATGGGTGATTGTATTGAATCCAGTCAAGTCTATAATGGTGTGCTTTGAAAATGAAATTGAAGCATTTTGCATGTTTACACCTTTATGCATAAACCACATTTAAATTGTTTAAAAATTGAATTTGATTTTAACATGTAGGTTTATATTTTGTGTTTGTATTGTTAACTCATTTTTACATATAATCAATGTTTACTTTTTCCAATAAACTAGCTTGCCTTTATTGCATATTACTCCTCTGTAATGGTAAGTTTTAACAAAGAAATTTCTTGTTTTTGTATTTGAATATTAGCAAAACAAATTAAATACTGGAATTTTTACAATGGAAAAAAGCAATGTAATTGAAAAACAAAATGCAACCCTTTTACATTTAATGTATTGTTTCCAGAAAAATGTTAAACATTGTACATTAATCTTGTAAGTAGTCAATGTGGTAGGTATTTTTATGGATAGGAAAAATTTATGCAAACAATAGTATGCCCCTGCAAACTAAAGTAACATGTGATATACCACTCCTGTGCATATTATTTATTACATATATTTTTATTATGTGCTCTACTATTGCATTTTTTTCTTGTTTTTCTCAGGTGTTTTATTACCCACTTTAGTAAAAAATTGAATTATGAATAATATGTCTATTATCATTCTAACTATCCACTTGATTTATTTTGTGCCAGTGTTTGTGAACCCCCATGTTTTTTCAAATACTGTATAAGTGGAATTAATTAATTACAGCATATGTAATCAGAGGAGATGCTCTTTCATGGATAAATGTTGACTCACCCCATCACAGAGTTTAGAAAGTAGTCATTTCCAAAGATATCACCTGCACTGCAAAAACTAGCAATAGAAAACGCAAAACCACAAATAAAGAAGATTAAGAATGGAACAACTAAACTTATCATAGGAAGCAGCATCCTCAAATATGCTCATTCACACCATCTCCTTCAACGTCAAATCACAACCATTCACTTGTATCCAGGAAGTAGTGCAAAAATCATGCAATATGAAAGTACTCACATCAACACTGTGATGCTAAACATTGGTCTAATCAATGCACTCAAGTTCAATCCTAACACATTCTGCCAAAAGCTACAAAACATCATCACAGAAGTCAAGAAGAAATTCACACCTCATCACATCTACCTTTTCGAAATCATCCTGTCTGTGCTGATCATAACCTCTCAAAGAACTTTGCAATCGAACAATGTAATCAAATCATAAGAAGTTTCTCTCAATGTTGTCTTAGTGTTATTCCAGTCTTTGATCACTTCCTTCTTTTGCCATGCTCAATCAATTCCACTCTTCTTGCTCACGATGGTATTCACCTGTCTCACAAAGGTCTCTCAGTCTTCATCCACAATCTAAGAAACTACTTTCACCCTCTGTCAACTCATCTGAATCACTACAATCTAAGAAACTACTTTCACCCTCTGTCAACTCATCTGAATCACTACAGTTCATTGCATCAACCTGAAATTTTATACACCAAAGCAGCATCCAACAATACATGCTGTGCTCTACTGCTGACACCCACTTTTCACTGCACCCTACACTGTCAGCTATTCCAATGAATAAAGTAAACTTTTGGAAAACACTATTTTTATTTGTATTACTCCTTAAAAATGTAAAATTATATTATATACATGTGAGATATCCATGAATACACACACAGATTTCATTATCAACACTACTATGAATTATCACTAAAATTTAGCAAAAATTTTCTTACTTTCATCCATGATTACTTTTATAATAATTTAATTATTCTAGCAGGAGATTCAAATTTAATTTTTTCTATTACAGAAACTTGGTTAAACAATGATATTAATCCAAATTTGTTCAATCCAGACCTTGAAAATTTTAGTGTTTTTGTTAAAAATAGAGATAGTAGAGGTGGTGGCCTCATGCTAATTGTATCAAAAGTTTTAAATCCAATACATAAGAAAGAATTTGAATCAGATCATTCTGTTTTTAAATCATTATGGATCAAAATTAAATCACCTACAAATTCTTCAGAAAATGAATTAATTTATGTTACTTATAATCCAAATAAGAACTTTCTTGTAGAGTATATAAAGTATAAATGCAATGAAATTTCAGATATTCCCAGCAATAATTACTCACTAAACATATTAGGTGACTTTAATATCAACTATTTTAACTTTTGAAAAAAATCATTGAAAGAATTATGCTCTATTTATAATTTAAAAATAATCAACACTCAAACTCCCACTTGAAAAAAAACAATAATTGATTATTTTTTATCCAGTTCAAAAACTATATATAAGACTTATATCCTTGAATCCTTCAGTGATCACACACTCTGTATTTATACTAGTAATATTCAAGTTAAGCTTCCTAAATTTAAAACGATTTTTTCTAGGGATTTCAAAAATTATTCAGATGAGATCATGGAAAATTTACTTAAAAATGTTCCATTCAACTATACTTTTACTCTAAATTCTGGTTCCCACATGCTAAATTACATCACGGCACAGATCAATCAAGCCCTAAACAAAGTAGCACTGCTAAAAACCCACTGAGTAGTTAATAAATCACAACACTTTAATTTAAGCAAAACTGATAATCGAGTAATTAAGAATACCACAAACATAAAGCAGAAACTCTTTGAACTAGCTAAAGCTAATTCAACCAAAATAAATTGGACTAATTACGAAAGATCAAAGAAATTAATTAAGGACTTACATACTAAAAATTTAGCTTTAAAACAACGTCAATTTTTTGAAAATTTATATTCTTCTAAATAAAAGTGGAAATTTCTAAAAAGTTTTATTGGAAAATCAAATGGGCTCAATAGTGACAATTCAGAGATTAATATTGAAAATAAAATATTTACCAATAAAAAAAGGATACTAAATCATTTAAATCAGATATTTAAAGAATTAGGTAACTTCAATTTTCCTAAACCTTCTCTATCAGAACTTAGGCAATCAAATTGTAAGTCAACATTTCAATTTAGGCTGTCCACCTTAAGAGAATTAGAAACTATTGTACAAAATTTAGATGTTAATAAATCTTCAGGTTCCACTCATTTACTGTAATTTATCATTAAGAAATTCTTTCATATATTTAGGGAACATCTATCATTTACATTTAATCAATGTATAGTTGAAAATAATGAAATAATGAAAAAGTCTGACAAAACACCTTTGTATAAAAATGGAGATCCCCTTATTGCTAAAAATTATANGTGATACAATTATTTCAATTACTGAAAAAATATCCTCAAATAAATCTCAAAATAAATCCAGTTGCATAGCACTTCTAGACTTAAGCAAAGCTCTTAATTCAATGAACTTTGAAATTTGGCAATTAAACTTAAAAATTATGGATTTCAACAAAATTCAATTAAGTTACTTATGAGTTTTTTGGAAAGTAGAAAACAGCATGTTTTAATGAATAATATGAAGTCTGATTATATTAAAACTGATCGAGGAGTGCCTCAAGGCACAGTAGTAGGGTCAATTTTATTTGCAATATATGTAAATGACATAATTATACATGTAAAACATAGTGAAATATATCAATTTGCAATGATACTTGCCTTATAAATACAGATAATGATGCATTTAGGGCTAGAAAAAATTTACAAAGTAATATTGAAAATCTTTCTAGTTATTTCTCATCCAATCAATTAAAAATCAATAATGAAAAAATGCAATTCATTATATTTTCACTCAATTCTGTAAAAGAAATAACAAACAAGATTGAATTAATTGTTAACCAATAAAACAATCTGATCATGTTACATATTTAGGTGTTGATATTGACAATGATTTAAAATTCAATAAATTTCTCCTAAAAAAGTTACAAAAAATGGCTTCTGGCATTAGATACTTATACCACCTCAAAAATTTTGGGCCTGATTATCACATTCAATTATTACATGCCTTTTGTTTATAGCAATTACATTATTGTTCATTTTTATTTATAAATTTTAATAAAAAAGCTGCTACTTATTATCAAAAACATTTAATTGGGCATTAAAAACATTAAATTTTGCATGTAAGCATGACCATGTTAGTGAATACAGATGAAGTTATAATATATTATCCCTATCAAGTACAATTCCATGCAGATTCAATTTTATTTAAGTATAAATATGGCCAACAATCAATTTCTTTTCTTGATAATTACTTAAAAGTAAATCTTTGATCACATAAGTTTATTTGTAGCAGTATTTCCTATCCTAGTTTTCACTGAGCAGCTTTTAATATTTGGAATGATTTAGAAAATGAGATAAGAATAGAAAAAAATTACAAAAAATTTAGGAAAAAATTAAAAATCATACTTTTACATTGACAAAATACAATTAGAGACACAAACATGTTAAACACATTTACTGGTTTTTTACACTGAGCTCACCACACACATAGACACACACACACATTTATTCTATATATATATTTTTATTATTTTGTAAATACATGTATTTGTAGTTTGTAGCTTTTTTTACTGTCATTTATTTACTGCAATAAATTTGCTTTGACTCTTAATACTGGGCATTTTGCAATAAAATCTAATGCATTTAAATGCAAAAAAAAGCAAAAATCTCCTTAAAAGCTTTTGTATAAGAAAAAATGGAAAAGCATTTAGTGGTTTTTTACACTGAGCTCACCACACACATAGACACACACACATTTATTCTATATATATTTTATTATTATTTTGTAAATACATGTATTTGTAGTTTGTAGCTTTTTTTTACTATCATTTATTTACAGCAATAAATTTGCTTTGAATCTTTTTGACTTGGGGAGAATTGGAGTGATCAAGTGATACTTTACAAAAAAACTGGTGAACATTGTCAACTAATTATCTTAACAAACTGGAGATTGGGGTGACAACTTCTTTTTGAGCAGGAGAATTTGAGTGTATTTTGATTTAATGTTAAAAGATTCATCACTAATCAACTTTCTGCTTCAATGCTACTTTAAAAAGCAGGACAAAGTAGACTGGAGATTTCAAATACAGCTGTATGCAAAATAACAGGGTATGTTATATACAATTTTTCATATTTTATTTTCACCTTCTAAATGCATTGATGCATAATTTGTCTTTTCCATCATACACAATTGGTATGACTTTATGTGTTTTACATTTTAGTATTTCTCTTTACAATGTACATGTTTTTTGTATAAATGGAGTTATGCATTATTGATTTATTCAACTATATTTGTTTATATATAATCTCTTTCTAACATACAGTTTTTGATTTAAGCTAAATTGATTTTTGCTATGTTGAATATTTTGTTTAATCATATGCAATCTAAATTTACTACTTTTATAACTAGTAACTTACTGAAACCATAAATTATGCACACTAATTTTCACTTTGTTATGTCATTTGGATGGTATTTACTGAAAAACATGAATTTAATTTTTCCAATTCTGTAGAGTTTGTTATGGTTAGGTGATTTCATAGACATTGTTTTTGCTATGTATACATTACTTTGTATTTTCCTTGAAATTCTATCTTTTAAATACAATGTATCTATATATTTTTGCATGTGAATAATGCATGTATCAGTCTACAAACATGTTACATCCTGAAAAATCATGTGCAAGTCAATAAAAGATGTAAGTCTCCAACATGTACAGTCATGAAAAATTTTTATACACCAAAAGAAAATGAAGTGAGAGAAGATTGCCATGTTAGATTTTGTATATTGAAATGCATGTGTGTGTGTTTGTGTGTATGTATAAATTATATTAATAACATAGCATGTATAAATTTTTATGAAATGAAATTACGCCTTTATGTATAAAACCATGTTTTGATTTTAACATGTGAATCGAAAAATTAAATATTTATGTATTTGGATATTAGCAAATTAAAAAACACATGGAATTTTACAATGGAGAAATGTGGGCATAATTGAAAAAACAATGTGTAGCCTTTGCATGTAATGATTTTCAAATTAAACATTGGCTCTGTAAGCAGTTGAAACATTAGGAATTTCTATGAATAGGAAAAATATTAACTTGCAATTTGAAAACATATTGTAGCCTTTTACATGTAATGTAATACTGAAAAATGAATTAAACATTGTACATATAAGTGGTTAAGCAATTGAAACACATGTAAAATTTTTGTAATGTGTTATAATAAAACATGATGTGCTGTACACACAAGTGTAAGCCATGCAAATAACATGCAGTATAGCAACCAAATCATGTATCACAATTATTCACTATAGCAAACATGCGTTTATAAATATTGCCTTAAAATGTCACAAAAAATTATTCAGTAATTACATTGGAACTATGAATCATTGTAAATTGATTTAGTAAAAACTTAGTCCATTAGATGTCATTAGAAACCATCCCTCAATATTCACCACCTAACATGTGACATGACGTCACAACCTCTCGACCAATCAGAATCAAAGTTATGTCCTCTCATTGCTGCAGTCTTAACTACTAGTGTTGAATTACTAGAACTCAAATTCTTTGTAGATGTTTTGCTTTTGAATTTAATGTGTAGCTCACTACATGCATTTTCAAGTTTATATGTTTAGAAGAAAGGCAGTGCATATCATGGAATTGTGACTAATTAGGGATACAAAATGATGGAAAAGTGGAAGACCATGTGATGCATACAATCACATAAAACAAAGCCTATAAACCAAATAAAGCTGAAAAATGTGTGTAAGCCAACAAGATATTGAAAGCAGAAAACCCATGTAATGTATGCAGCCACACAAAGTCATTAACCAAATAAAAGTGAAAAATGAGCAAAAGTTGCAAAAAGATGTATCAGTCCATAAATGTGTAAAACCTGAAAAATTGCATGCAAGTCGACAAAAGATGTAAGTCTCCAATGTGTAGTTATGAAAAAATCTGTATACACCAAAAGAAATGAAGAGAGAGAAGATTGCTGTGTAAAACAAATATAATAATATTGTATATTGAAACACATGTGTGTGTGTATGTATAAATTATATTAATAACATTGCATGTATAAATTTATAGGAAATGAAATTACACCTTTATGCATAAAACCATGTTTTGATTTTAACATGTGAGTCAAAAAATTAAACATTTATGTGTTTGGATATTAGCAAATTTATTAAAAACATTGAACTTTACTATGGAAAAATGGCAACATATTTGAAAAATGATATGTAATCTTTGCCTGTAATGATTTTCAAATTAAACATTGGCTCTGTAAGCAGTAAATATGTTAGGAATTTTTATGGATAGGAAAAATATTAACCAACAATTTGAAAACATATTGTAGCCTTTTACATGTAATGTAATACTGAAAAATGAATTAAACATTATACATAGAAGTGGTTAATCAATTGAAACACATGGAAAATTTTTGCAATGTGCTATTATAAAACACATAAACCAAGTAACATTCTGCATATCAACCAAATCATGTATCATAATTAGTCACTATAGCAAACACACATTTATAAATCAGGCCTTAAATTGTCACAAAAATGAGTCAGTAATTACATTGGAATTATGAATCATTGTAAATAGATTTAGTAGTCACTCAGTCCACTAGATGTTGCTACAAACCATCCCTCAATATTCACCACCTAACATGTGACATGACGTCATGACCTCCTGACCAATCAGAATAAGGTAAAGTGGGATCTCCTGGAACCCATCTTAACTACTCACACTACTCACTAGGTTCAGACATAATGTCAAAGAAAACTCATTTATAAATATATATAATATTTATTATATATTAAGGCAATGGAATAATCTCTGCTGATCAGACTCAACACAGATCAGCACTCTGTGCACTGGGGTCGCCAGAGGTCAAGCATGATTAAACTGGCCTTAGTGGTACACTTCTAGGGGTAGTTCATCTCAGGAAGATCTTGCACAGGGTACAAATTCTCTAATAGCAATTACACAATTACTAGAATGTAAACTTTTTCTTATCCTGATTATAAATAGTATGCTTTTTGTTTTTTTTAATGACACTATTTTGAAAAGCCCTCAGTTTATATTTAATTGTTTTACCTTCTTTTAATAAAGATTGGCTAATCTTATCTTATAGAAAACTGAAAAGCATTCAATGCATATATTTAGCATGAGTACAAGAATGCTTCCAATAAAAAATGCCTTCAATAATAATAGAACTAAATATACTACTATTGATAACTCAAAGATTCAAATGGATCCATTCACAGCAATGACGTTGAATCTAACATCCTAAATAAATTTTTATTAACCTTGCTAAATCCAAGGGACCTGACATAGAATACAATCTTTCAAATTACTATCATGCATCTCCTCAATTCAGTTTTCATTATGCTACTAGCTATGAACTGATCAAAGCAATTAAGCAACTTAAATTTAATAAATCCAGTTGCCCTTCAAATATTCCCTCAAGGGCACTTAAAGCTTCAGTTAATCTAATTGCCAAACAATTAAATTTTTTTAATGAATGCATTAAGTATAACTACTTTCCTGATTGTCTCAAAAATGCATGTCACCCCAGTTTCCAAGGATGATTCACACTGTGTTACAAA
>CABFPE010000837.1:183138-196268 GCA_900660155.1 Hofstenia miamia
ATTGGTATTTAAAAAATTATTGCATCTAAATAATTCTCTTTAGTCAATTCAAACAATCGCAAAATTAGTCACAATTCTCCATTTGATCTAAATGTAATAAACTTGAAACGCGTATAGTGAGATAAATGTTAATTTCAATAGCAAGCGTTTACAAAGAATTTAAATTCGTAATTCGCTACACTAGTTAAAAAAATTATTGCGTCTAAATAATTCTCATTAGCCAATTCAATAAATTAAACAAAATCAATTATATACAATACTCGATAAAACATTTATGCATTGAAACTAATTTAAAAAGGAGAATAAACGTGTACAAAGGAAATGTTTATAGACACTTAAAACCGTTAATACATAACATTGCTGGATCAATTTTACTTTAGGGGACTTTTTCAAAAAAAAAGATGACTCATCCAATAAACTTTTCTACACCAGTTTTTTACGAGGAACAATCTGACATCCTCAAAATTTTGAAAAAATTAATATTTAAATCAGTATAGTCCTTTTTTTATTTTACCGATATACATGTAATTCAGCTCTCAGATAAAAGTTTTCTGTAACTGAAAAAGGGTGTATGTTATACTTTGGTAAGTATATTTAATAATTTTAATAAAAATATATAAATTTCTAATTGCAAACATACAGTAAATATAATAAACTACGACGAAAAATTTTATTATGTATTACGCCTTTTAAGTATAGCGAATATGCGATCTCTTTGTTTAATTTCTATATTTAATATACGGATTTTGAAAGTTTTCCCAAATTATATTTTTACGTATGCGCTTTTCGAAATTATGGAAAATTAGTTTGTAATATTATGTGTACGTATCCCGAAAGGGGTTGTTATAATAAGGTATATATTAACATGGCGTAATGCAAACAATTGTGATATTAACAAAAGTGAAATTAGTCATGCCAAAAATGGTCCTAACATGTAAATGCAAATCAATTAAAAGCATTACTAATTGAAAATCCATTAGTAGATACACTTAAAAAATATGTCACTGAAAATCCATTAGCGGAAATGTCAATCAACTGATGAGTCACTAAAAACACTCATCAATATCGCTAGGTCAAAATGTCAGTTTGTGACTTCTCCTCTTGACTATGTACACTACTAATAACTTACCGACCCAAATAAAACGAATCAAAAGTAGCAGGATATTTAAAAGTCAAATCAACAACTACCTCCGTAAGCAACATATCCCTAAAATCGGTTTTAAGTCATGGAAAGCATTTCAGTTTTTCAAAAAATATCATTAGTTAAAATAATTAGCAATAAACTGGGTAAACTGTAAATTCTGCATCCATGTTTTTGTTGTTGCGCTTTATTGTTTTTGTACTTCATGTCATTATTGACGCATTAAGTGTAGTATTTTAGCAGCTTTTTTGAGGAGTTTATGCCAATGTACTACACTTAGTAAGAAATTATATTCTATATAATAGTAATTTAAGAGTATTTCGATCTCTTTGGAATAAGATAATCGTCTTACCATATCCTCTCGGAAAAGTATTATACTAGATGTTTGGATAATAACCAACTAATGGATTTGGTTAAAGTCTTTCAGACAAACATGGAAGATATTCCTAGAGTTTTCCGTTTTTAATATGCATGGCAAGCTTTCATCACAGAAATCAAACTGACCTGACATGAACAACAGAAATTAGCCGAACCCATTTCACTTCTTATTAATTCATCTCTAAATGAAGGGTGTGCTACACCGTCTGCTTCAGCAGACGTTATTGTTCCTATTCTTAAAACCAATACTATTGTCCTACCACGGAAACACCCGAGGTCTATCTCCTTAACACATCCAATTTTCAAACTAATTGAAGAACTACTGATTAAAGGCCAGCTCAGGGAATAAATATCTGACACTGTCAACTCCTCTCAACAAGGGGTTATTCAAGGCAGATCTAATATACGCATTAATTCAGATGATTCATAAATGGAAGGAACAACTACAGGAGAAAGGCACCTTTCTGCGAAACTTCCCAATTGATTTTTGAAAAACGTCTGATTATATTAGTCATTATATCCTAATTGCTAAATTACAGGCATTTGGCGTATCTATTACTACTCTCAGGTGGATTTTTTTTTATGCAACTGCATACAAAAACTAAACTTCCCGATGGTACTTTTTCATCAGCAAAACTCATTAAAGCTGGTGTTCCTCAAGGTAAAAACTGGACTCGTGGTTATATATACTCTTTATCAACAGCCTGTTAAGTAAGTATGAAAATCATGCCGAATTTGTTGATGACAAACGATTTGGCAACTCCTTAATCGTAACTCAAGTAATACAGATCTATTATGTTTTAAGGAACTAATAGACTGGTGCTAGATAAATAAGGTTCTCAATGCTGATAAATCAATTTTAAAATATTATACACCTCTCTGGTGGTCATCTCTTACTAAAGACAAAACAAAATGCATTGATAATATACAGAAGCGAGCATTAAATATCAACTTCACTCATTTATTATATCATGATGCTCTTCTGTTAGCCAACCTCAATACCTTAAAAGAACACAGGCTAAAAAAATCATTGCAATATACCATGAAACATAATAGAAAACAAAGATCACCATCTTCACAATTTTACCGCCTTCCTTTTACATTTAACATTTTTATCAACCCATCTCGAAAAATCCCGTGTATATGCCCAAATCAATAACGATTTTTCCTATCCGCTACTTCTAAATTTTCAAGTTCTGGGGACAATATTTTTGTTTTGTTTTCGTGTATAATTATATCGCTATTATTCAGCCTGTTAGGTTGCGAGAGATGAATAAATAAATTACTTACTAAAATAAAAAGTAGAGAAAATATGCCAGAGGAAACAAAATTCCCTGAAGTTTCCTGATTTCATTGATCCTCCTGACCAATTTCATATTCACTAACGTGTCAGACCAGAGCTTTTTATGTATAGAAAACTTGTTACGGCCATGGGGCAACAAAATGAGCCTATTTGAATAATGGAATATGAGGCAATGCTTCAACTTTGCAGAATTTATATTTCGGGAAATTTCATTGCAATATTATCCAAACCCCAATAAAAATGGAACAGGAAATAATGCATATAAATGAAGTACCTATCACAAGAACAATAATTTTTAAATGATAACGATTTTATTCTTACTAAATATAAATTCTTATTGAAAAATCAAAATATAATAAACTAACAAAACATTTATTACAAAAACATTAGGCATTTGCCACAGCAATAAGATCTTCCAATTCCTTAATACTAACTTTATGAATATGGCTGCCTTTATCATCCTTTTGACAACGAATTAAAACAATCTAAAATATATTATAAAATGGAGATGGAAAGGTAATCGATATACAACTTCAACAATCAATAAAATTAACGAATTTTTACACAAATCACAATTGCAGACTAAGGACTGATATCATATGGTGTCTAATTTCAAAATAGAGTAAATAAAGGGGTTTTCGGTGCGTAACAGGAAAAAACTTTCAATTAAGTTTTAAAAAATTGTGAACTTTTGTAGGCTCTTTGAGAATAAAAACCTAAAAGCGCAAAAAAATATGATATACTGCGAAATCAAAAAACGTACTGATCAGTACTATAAAAATTACCTCAGCATTTTCCCTGTTCAGTTTTTCTTCCATAACTTCCTTTAAAATTTTCAAGATGGCCTTTTGTGCTTCGTCTAACGTCATTTGCTAAATAACTTAAATGTAATAAAAATAGACATGAACACCTAGTAGAAATTTATACATAATGTAATCATTTGCACGTTCAATTATAATACATATCAAATCAAATCATTACTACAAGCGGCTGAATATAATTGACTACAATTGCTTAGTTGGACATAAGCTGATTTTTTAAACTATAATAGTAACCGAATTCAAATTTGTTCATTCACATTTTAGAAATTCATTAAAGCATCTGTTTAAATCTTGCCCACATCAAAATAATAAGAAATCTGAGATAAAATTCGCGTAGAATTACATTAAAATTATGTAAAGAAAAAAAATTCATTTTATGTGTTGGATTTATTTACAATATATGAAATTTTGCATATCTTTCAACTAAATATTCCCAAATTCTGGGAGGATAGTTAATTAAAATAGTTGTCATGAAGAACTGAAGAAAATTAGGATATATCAAACTTTCATTTCTAATCCCTTGTTGTTCAAGTTTCCATTTTATTAAAATGGAATTGATATCTCCTCCATAAATTTACATGAACAAATATATTGACTAAATTACCTTATGATATATATCTTTCAATGACTGCAGTGCTCCTTCGCTTGCTGAGCCAATGGCCTTTGCATCGCATTCATTATAAGTGCCGGAAGGGTCTAAGTGAAATAACCGGGGATTGCCGTTTCCATCAACGCCAGCGACAAGCACGGCGACACCAAAAGGCCTACTCTAAAAATACCATAAATAAGCTAAAAAAGAAACCTTGAATGTGCAATATTTAAAAAATATTTTTTCTATAATTAAATACTATTATACTAAAGGAAAATGAATAATAATTAACCATTATACATAAACCATTTTTACACAAACGCCGTTTACTATAAGGCGTAGCGCGCACTAGTGATTTTTAATTTACGTAAATACGAAACTATTTAGTTTACAAAATAGAACACAGAGCTTTCTTTACGTCAACGCGCACTAGCAATTTAATGATCACAAAAATTAAAAAATTCCTACGTGATATATTTTCGCGTTGATTAAACTGCTGACATATATATTATTTTAAACAACTGTTTCTCTGCCTGATAGTGAACATAATAATAATATATAATAATAATACAAAAGCATTTATAGAGCGCCTTAATCCCGAAATGTTCCAAGTGCAAAAGCGTTAATGGTAAAACAACTAACTGAAGGCGATTTCAAAGTAATGTGACTTCAGTGCTTTCTTGAAAGTCATCAGATTTGTACACGTCCGTAAGGCAAATGATAGGCGATTGAATACAGTTGGTGCAGCAATTTAAAATGACCGAGCGCCAGCAGAAGCCAAGTTAACCTTTGGAGCACGCAGAGTCCATAGGTACGGCGTTTGGATTAAGCAACTCGCTTATATATGAGGGTGCACATCCATTTATAATATATGTAAGTATATGCAACATTTGACATTGCTTAGTCTAAATATACATTTTTTGGAGATAAAAAACAGATTTTTTTTAATGCTACTGTCATTTGCGTCAAGGTAAATGTGGGGCCTGGTGCGGGATGTCAATTCGGGGCCCTAACTCAACAACTCCCAAATTTATGGATAAAATTTTCAGTGACCACTTTTTGGTGTATACTAGATACTTCATACTAAACATTTTGTACCTGCATAACTATTGGATCTCCAAAATAGTCTAAAATTGTTTATTAAAGATTATATTCTAATATTGAGACTCAATTTTTGGCTACATTTATATAATTATGTTGTTTTGATATTTTTCAAAATCGTGACCCCAAAATTGTTTAAAATTAGTTTTCGCCTATTTTTGGAGAACAAAAAAGGCATTGCCAGGTGAGGTCCCATCCTCTAGTGACGCCACTTGTAACTATGACACCGTTCCAACGACAGAAAATTTTCTTTAACAAAATTTGTGATTTCATAATGTTATTCGAACTAATTGTAGTAATTGATCAAAACAGTACGCATTTCTTAGAAAGTAATTAAAGGACTTTATAGGGTGCTCATGTTCACACAATCTATCTAGAATAGTCCCTTACGTATTTCTGGTAATTGATTTATTGCCATAAGGCATGCAGTGTCTTTATGAAATCCATTGTAAAATGAACAATTGAGCAGATTAAAAATCACTAGTGCGCGCTTGGCAAAATTTTGATAAACTATTTAATTTGTAAATTATTTAGTTGTTAAATAATCAACATGCGCGCTTAGCCTAATACAGGGTGTTTCAGTGAAACCTGGTCAGTTTCAGCGGGTTCGTGTAAATTCAATTATAGTTCTATAGAAGTCAATGCCAATACAAATAATAAAGAATACTGGGAAATTTCATGTTAGAAAACTTCTTTTGAATAATTTCATCAATATAGGCTGTAAATAACATTGATATTATGTATGTGGTAAGTCACACATAATTTATATTTGAAAATATCTTTCCTATGATTATTTGTTCTGTAGCATTATGTCTCTTTAACAAAATTGTTCAGTTATGAATGTTTTGTCAATATGATTGGTTCCTAATTGGACCAATAATGAGACGAATTTGTAAAAATAACGATTTTCACTTCATTATTTCATTTCAGAATCATGAGTAAACGTTACACGCCAGTCCAGCGATTTCACCTTGCTCGGCTTTTTGAACAGCATCGCTCAGTTGTGATTGTTCAGCGTTCGTATGCTCAATTGTTTAAACTTCGTCCTCGTGATCCTCGGCCAAAACGTGAGACAATTTTGGAAGCCCACAATACGGCCATTACTGTTGGACTCGCACATAAGCCACGCGGCGGCTCCGTGCGAATGGCTCGCACGAAAAAGAATATTGAGCGCGTTGTTGATGCCGTCGAACAGCAACCAGAGACCTCACAGCGTAGACTATCAGTGCAGCTAAACCTTTCTGTATCCACCATCAACCGGATTCTTCACGAACGCGGTTTTCATCCTTATCGGTTGCGCCATCGTCACTCCCTTAACGATGAAGACTTTGAGTCTCGCGTTGACTTCGCCTCGGAGATCCTTCAACACCTTCAGCAAGATCCCGATATGTTGAAGCGCATTATTTTCTCTGACGAAGCTAACTTTCATGTGAACGGCCACGTGAACGGCTGGAACTACCGGTTTTATGCTCAAGAAAATCCTGGATTTGTTACCGATATGCCACTCAATTCGCCGAAAATCATTGTGTGGTGCGGTGTCTCGTGGAATCAGATTTTCGGCCCGTTTATCTTCAAAGACGAGAATGGTACAGGAACCACAGTAAACGGATCAACCTATCGAGCAATGATCAAAGATTTCCTTCTTCCTCAATTGCAAAATAACGAAGAATTTTTAAATGGTTCTCTGTTTTTCCAACAAGATGGAGCTACGCCGCACACCGCACGCGAAACTATCGACCTTCTTTGTAATGAGTTTTCCAACAATGTGATTTCTCGAAGAGGTGACATTCTTTGGCCAGCGCGCAGTCCGGATCTAACGCCTCTAGACTTCTGGCTGTGGGGAACGGTAAAACACAGAGTGTATTCCACAAATATTCGCGATGTGCACCATTTGGAGCAGCGTTTGCGAGAGGAAATCGACTCCATTTCGACTGAAGAGCGACAGGCAGCACTTCTCGCATTCAAGGCACGACTCGATACCGTGTTGGAAGTTAGCGGACGCCATGTTGAATAAAATTCCATAGTTTTCATTGTTTTATATAGTTTCTGTTGTTCCATTACTTAAAGCAATAAATTTTTACATTTAATTTCCATAGTTTTCATTGTTTTATTCATAAATCGTGACGATAAATCGAACTCATAAATTATAATAAAAGTAAATAAAAGCATACGGACATAAAATTCCCAGGTATTGTCTTTTGTTTGCAAAAAGTTCCGGTATAACATCTTCATCATGGGTCAAATGGGAATCGATTGAAATCAGCCAGGTTTGACTGAAACACCCTGTAGAAATAGAAATAATGTATTATCGTCAGAAAGTACATCTGAGATATATTATACATGTGCACTAAAACTTAAAACTTAAAGCCGGGTAGTTCCCTTAAATGTCGATTGGGAAACTGTTTTTGGAAGAACTGTTTTTTGTGAGTTGTAATCGGAGGGGGTTTACTTCTTAGTCTGTTTGCAACAATCATTTCGTTGGGGAATTAGTTTTCAAAGGGGGTGGTCCGTATTGGCAAACAACTTCTTATCAGCTCTTTTCACGACTTGAGAGGCCGGTATGTAGTTCTGAACAATTCCAGATGGGACAGCCCTCCGTTGTATATCATCAATAATTTTTAAATTCGATTGTGGCCATCCACCCCACACAGTAATGCCATAAGTTAGGATTGAGACAACCAAAGAGTTATACAGGAGTTCTTCTGACGGAGAGTAACCAAGGTTTTTTATCTTGATAAGCACGTATAGATTAGATGAAGCCTTTTTTGTTGCTTTTCGAATGTGAGGCAGAAATGAAAGGTTGTTAAATGTAATTGTATAATTGGTCATTTTCAGCAGTAAGCTTGATGTCCTTAAAGTAATTGAAACTAATCACTCCCAAACTTAATGTTTTAATATTAATTTGATCTATTAAATACTAAGCGCTCAAATTTTAATGATGTACCAGATTATAAAAGAAATTTGATAACATAATTTAAAATAGCAATATAAATAATTCTCTGTGAGGAAGTAATAATAGAAAATACATATAAAATTTCACGATTATTATTGACATTGCAAATGATTTTTAGTAATGTTTACTATTGCTCCTTTTGATTTCCAGTGCGATATTACACATATATTTTAAAGCATTAAGTAGACATCAATCCTAGTTTAATAAATCACAAAAAACTTCATTAAAAATAAAATTTTACTAAAAAATTGTTTGCATGAATGTCAATTGATAAACATTAAAGGAGAAAATATGTATATGCTCAATCGTATTGAAAATAAACTAGAACGTTACCATATTATTACTTTTACTATCATCATCACCGAATTGTAACGCCAGATTAGATAAAGCTTTAGTTAAGCTTTCGACAGGAGTGGGTTCATTGTATGTAAACCAGTGATTTTGAGCTTCCACGCGACCCTTATCTACTATTGTCTGAGCATCAGCAACAAGTCCCGTAGCAGCAACAGCTAAAATATATTCATATAATATACAATAAATCACTTATCAATTACCAATATGAGAATCAATTTCAAATATTTTTTGAATACTACTGGGTATAAGAAGAGGGGATGTAATTCTTTTTTCTGAAGCCAAAACACAACCTTCGGGAGTTTTAATGCCAATAGTTGTACTTCCGAGCTAAAAATATTTTGTTACTGAAATTTCAGATAAAAAATACCTTGATAGCTTCAATGGCGTATTCAACTTGGAAAAGTCTGCCTTCAGGAGAAAACGTGTTAACTCCTCTAAAAAGATGCAAACATCTATTTAGTTACAAAAGTTATATACCTATCGTGTTCACTTCGAGTGACAAACATCTAAAATATAAGCAAAACTAAAGATCTTAAAACAATTTGACAAAAGGTGAATATTTGTAAGTGAAGAAACCAACATCTAAAAAACCTTCAAAATAGTGATCAATTGAATAAATTTTTGTTTACAAATTAAACTAAAATTATTGTACTAAATTTACAAAGGTCACCAACCAATTTGCTTACTATAAAACGGAAATTCATATGCATTATATTTCAATTATTAACAAAGCATTATCAAAACTAAAACTAAAATCAAACAAATAATGAAATAATTTAGTCTATATACAAGGAGCTCTGAATAACAGGATATATGTAGGTGGGAAATGTTTTAAAGTTTTCTATAAATGCATTAAAAATTACACACAAATAAAGCTAAATTGTGTCATTAAAATTGAAAACATCGCCTTACATTCATAAAAAATTACAACTACATGCAGATGAAGAACGAAGCTTCCTCACTACTTGTTGTGATGCATTTCTGCTTTTGATCATCTAAATTAGGAATATACCCTCTACTAAAAGTATTGAACAATCTTGTTTAGAGGAGTAAGTAATAGTCGGTCATCTTCATTTTCAGTTGCAATGATTCAAAAAATTTTCTAACATACGAAGTGTATGCGATGTTACGTACACTGAAACTTCATAGAACTTTAATATATACTTAATTATTGTTTCATTGGTAATTGATAGATGTCAAATAGACAAATTCATGAATGAGATTAGCATTTTTAATTATAACACTGGAAACTTTAAAATCAACAAATTGAAATTTTGTTCAATAAATCAAGCAATATACACAATAGAGTTACCAATTCTTGTCTATCTTTGATAACTAGTTTTTGTTTCACAAAATGCACAATCAGCCTCGCAGTAAAAATCTATTTGAAGCGCTAAGAATTTCAATAAATGCAGAGTATTATTTTTAAATGTATTTATGATTTGATTCATAAATATAGTAGTAATTGTTTCCTGAAGACAGCCTTTAAATTCCAAATTTACATTCAATTGGATCATGGTGAAACTCCACGCATTGCATACGGAAATCCCAAATCTAATAAAAATTCAAAGAGGTGTATTATATATTATCTACTTCTGTGTTGCAGACATCCAATATATCACTCCTTTTGCAGCACATTTCATCGAAAATAAGTTTTTTCTTTTTCTAAACACCAGTTGTTTCTAACAGATAACGCACATAAAGCGTTTAGAGAACTACTTGCTAACATGCGAATTATCTAACAGAGCAAGCAATATTTGCTCCGGTAGTTTGTAATATTGAAATAATATTAATACTGCTAAATAGATAAATTAATTACGGGAACTAAATTCAACATGAGTTGGGCCTCCATATATGCATTTGATCTTAAAGCCGGATTGTTTTGCCTTTACATTTTCCAGTTTCTGATGTACACTTCATCTATAAGCAGTAAACACGTTTTTTGAAATCCAGTCAAAAATGGAATTTGTAAAAGATTGAAATAAAGAATACCTTAACCTTAAACTGCCTAGGCTTTTTGAAAAATTTTCATGATCCTATAAGAATTCCTTTAAACTCTCCTAGGTCTGAAACTTTTAAAGCTATGCTCAATCTTAAATCACCACATGATAGAGTAAGTTCGCCCTTTCTTTTCCGCTCTAAATCTTTGCACATATAAAAAAACAGTCAACGTTTTTTGGTGCTTCAATGGTTTAAAACCTTATAAATACATGAATACTAGGTATGGAGAGAATTTAAATCTTTTTCAAAAATCGAATTTTTCAAAAGAAAACTTATCTTTTTTAACAAGCCACAGCAATACCCTTTAATAGAAATTTCATTATTGCATTAAAGTATGTTTCCCAATAGATCAGCCCATGCCCCAAGATTTTCAAATTTGTTAATAGATTTAGAGACAATTCTTTGTAAATGTGGAAAAACGGTTTGTCATTCCGTGCGTATTCCTTGCATTGTTCGAATGATAAAAACTAAATAGCTAAAAAGAAAATTTTATCTAGGTGTGGTTTGTTGTGCTGAAAGCACGAAGCTAAAATGACAATAAATATATTGGGTATCTCCACAATTCAAACATGTTTTCTGAACTGTAGTTTTCATTGGTAGAAACCTGTGGCACTTATAAACTTTCGAATGCTTGGGATAGGAAGACAAACCACGAGGAATTGCATCTAGCCATCTATTTTCATAAGTGTATTTTGGAATTCAATAAAACGTACAATTATACCTGTAATAACCACATTTGCATTCATTTACACGTATTAAGCATATTTAATCCACAATGTTATAGAGCAATCTATTAATTTACGCATGTGAGTTTAATATAAATATTTTCCACCTACATGTACATATTTTTACTGAAATATTTCAATGTTATTCAGAGCTTCTTGTCTATATATGACCAGGGCTGGAGTCGAGGGCATGATGAGTTATACGCCGTATATCTTCCAATTATAATGATTTGCTAAGGTAAGGCCACACAAAATTATACGGCTTACACGAATGTACATGTTCCGTATACACTGATTTAAAATTGGCAATTAGTGTATACCCGCAGTAAATTTTAAGACAGCACCCCTGTATATAACAAAAAATATTTTTAATGTAAACATGAAAGTTTTTGGACTTTTGTAAACATTTCGTACAATATTAGGTACTAAATGAATTCGATGAAAATGCAATATAGTAATTAACAAGGTGCAAAATTGTTACCTGAAAGAAAATAGCATAGATGCATAAACAGAACATATTCGGAGTATATTATACGGCCAAATTACGCTCTACAAGATTTCATTATCAATCGCTTTTATATTTTAATATTAATCTGTATACGGACAATAAATTTTAAGTGAAAGCGATGTCCAATAATAGCAAGACATCAACTGCAAAATAATGCCAACAAAATCGCACAAAATGCAAACAAACCTTTAGACCGAACAGTTTAGAGATCAATTTCAGAATTTTTTCATGTCAAATTCTTAAAATATTTGCGAATTCATTTCGAGTTGTTTTACTAAAACACTGTAAATGATAACAATCAATCAAAGCGTGATCATCTATAACATTAATTTTTGATTGGCACTTCGTTTGTCCCGAAAATTTTCAAGTGTACGTTGCAATACATTGGCTGCTACAGGTAATAAACATTGAAAGGAAAAACTGTCTATGCTTAATGTGATGGACAATTCGACTTAACTGTAATAAATAAACACTGTAATAGCAAATAAACACATACAATGTTATTCAGAACTAACACTACAACTTTGAATTAAAAATTCTGCTTATTGATCAACAATTAAACAGAGACGGGAAATGCTAAAGCATACATCATCGGATTAATTTAGAAATTGGCGTAGCCAGGTTTTTTCACAGATGTAGCGACCACCTATATTTTCTCACCCCACATATGCTTATCAGCATATGACAATTACAGCAATATATACAATTATATTCAAATATATATATATATATATATATATATAAGTAAGAAATTAATCGTAACTTTTTAAATATTGCTTTTTCCGAAATTCTGAGGATGTCAGTGAATTCAGCGGTAAAAATTACTCCAGAAAAAGTTGTTATTTTGTTCAGAAATTTTTTTTTAAGAAAAGACCTAAAGTTAAATGGATCCACTATTTTGAGATACATTTAAATAAGAATTTCAAACATACATAGTTAAGAAAAAATGAAATTAAGCAAGTTGCTTTGAGCTAGGTGGTCAAATTACAAACATATAGTATTTTGAAAATAATATAGAAATCATAACACAGAATATGTTAATAGTTGGGGGTTCGACTCTCAAAATATTTCCCTTCCTAAATGAAAATGACTTGCTTAAATTAAAATGTCTAGCGACTAATGCTACAATATAAGAGTTTGCCACATTTGTTTTATCAAATAGCTTAAACCTAAAACCCTTATTGATTTTTGACAAGACGACTCCATTAGTATTATAACTTACATTTAAAATTTTATTCTTTTGATTAATACTGCTT
>CABFPE010000837.1:201421-211791 GCA_900660155.1 Hofstenia miamia
TATATATATATATATATATATATACATATATTATATATATATATATATATATATATATATATTGCCATTGTAGCAACGAAGAAAGACGTCTACTCGGCATCTAAATTTACTTCAGATTTGCTTCTTTCTGCAACTGAAATACTGCTTATTTCTAGATAAACTCCTCAATAATAAAAGTATTTTTCATATATTTCGATTTTTTAAACTGTTCCACAGCAATCTTCTTTCTTGTAATAAAATATTGAATCTTTATGGCCATAGTTTGTGCTGACATTGGATAGTAGATTTCTTTCTAACGTATCGATTTTGAAAAAAGTTAAGCTGTTAACTGATAATTTATTTGATTTTAAAGATAGTGAATTTCACTTGAAAGTTGCTGTATTTTTATATTGCTAATTTAATTTGGAACTGTTTTGCCTCATAAATAGTATTTGCATTATTGAGATAGAAACATGGAGTCATAATAACTCGCAATTTATCAAATTTTGCAATAGGTAATAGGCTGACCTTGAAATCGAAAATCATTCCTTTTCTATGTTCTTCAACTGTTCTTCAAACGGTCTAAAAATAATTTTAAAACGAAAAGCGTTTAGGACATTAATAATTTGATTTAAACCTCTAAACAACATATTCAAAATAATTCAAATATAACAATGTTAAGACCGTTTCAATTAAACCTTCACATTCTTACAAATCGTCATTGAAATGAAAATAATATTTCAACTTAAAATGAATGACAAAGACATGTTTGCGTTAATATAATTTGATCTATTCTACACTGTCTAACAACATGAGCATTTTTATAAAAAAAATTTTATTTGTTGTATAATTTTTTAGGAAATATCGTCGGAACGATCATTGAAAATATTGGCCTGAAAAATAATTTGCCGCACTAAGTAGTATATCTTAATTTATTAATTATGTATGGCAATTGATAACATTGTCTAAACTTTAGCAAGGGGCCTCTCGCATGAGTTTTGACTTTCTGACTAGGCCTAGCTTAAAAAATCTTTAGTATCACTACAGATAAAAATAGACTATCTGATGTTTATCTTTCTTTTAGAACAATCACACCTATCATTTATGTGTCTATTGTGCATTTGTCGTGCTTTGACTCAGATCTAATTCCCATTGTGTTTTAAATTTAGTAATACATTTAGATCGTGAGAGATGATGATGATGATGAGGAGATCGATGACGATGATGAGTTCGACGACGAAGAAGACGAAGATGATGAAGAAGAGGATCGCTCACGTAGAAAGAAGAAAAAACGTCGATCACATGGTCATGGTTTTATATTAGATGAAGTAGGTATGTATTAGTTTAATTTTACCATCTGCTTTTACAACCTTACTTTAGACGTAGATGATGATGATGATGAGGATGATGAAGAAGATGAAGAAGAAGAAGGCTTCCGACAGTTACAGCGCGATTTTATTCGTGAACATGACAGGCCAAATGATATTCATGGTGCAAGATCTCTTCTGCAAGATATAAGGTTTTAATAATTAATATTTACTCGTTATTCTATTCTTTCTTTTTAAGAATTTATTGATTTATATTAATTTGAATTTTCTTTAGCTCTCGTGACGAGGAAGAATTAGCCGAGCACTACAGACGAAAATATGGCAACTCAGCTTCAGCTGCTATGGATGAAGAAGATGTTCCAACAGAAATTTCACAGCAAGGGCTTTTGCCAGGCGTCAAGTATGCAAATTGTCTGTTTTTATCATTTGCATTTATTATATGATTTTTTAATAACATGCATTTAGAGATCCTAACTTATGGCTTGTAAAGTGTAAAATGGGTGAAGAAAAGCAGACTGCCATCCATTTAATGCGCAAGTTCATTGCTTTGGAAAATAAAGATGAGCCTTTGCAAATAAAATCAGTAGTCGCAAAAGAAGGACTTCGCGGGTTTATTTACGTGGAGGCTTTCAAACAACAACATGTGAAGCAAAGTATTGAGGGTGTCAGCTCACTCCGTTTAGGTAGGGAGATCATATGCATTGATTTGAAATTAGTAATATATTTTAGGATATTTTAAACAACAAATGGTGCCCATTGGTGAAATGTTAGATGTGCTACGAGTAGTTAAAGAGGTTCAGTATTTAAAGCCAAAGGCGTGGGTTCGTTTAAAACGCGGTATATATAAAGACGATCTCGCTCAGGTATTAATTCTATTTGTGTTTTACAAACCAGTTAATATCAATATGGTTTCCTTTCACTATAAAGTGCTATGTAGTAGTTTTGAACAATTGTTAAATACCATTTTGACTTAATCTTTTAAATGTTGTGATTTAGTATACATTTGTTGCGTAGCCTCATTATTTTTTCACTGTTGTGTGGTATTGAATACTCTCTCTCAAAGTATTATATAGAAATTTAATGAAGCCTTTCATTTATGTAAGGTAAAAAGTGTCCGCAAAAAGTCATTGTTTTGGATTGTTTGTATTGTAACATATCTAAAATTCATTCTAGGTTCGTTCATGTTTTAGGTTGAATCAGTGGATTTGCCCAATAATCAAGTGTTACTCCGACTTATTCCTCGAATCGATTATAATAAACCGAGAGGGGCTAACAGATTTCAAGTGGAACCCGAAAAACGCAAACGTTTTGTTCGACCGCCACAGAAGCTATTTGATGTTGATGCCATAAAGTGAGCATTGTTGCTTATTAGAGATGAGTGCGGTGCGGTTTTTCGCGGTAGCGATTTACATAACTTGCGGTGACAAAAGTTATACTGATAACGTGTTTTGTCTTAAGATTTAACATCTCTAAGCATTTCTCAAAAAACTGTACATGAAGCAAAACTAAGAGATTTCACATAAAAACTATTAATAGTAATTTTTGCATATTTCATGGAGAATTGGATACTACTCTAATAATATTAGACGAATTGACAAAATGCCTAAGAAATTGTTTTAAATTTTTCTGCGGATGATCCATAACTGTAAAAATACAATTGATAAATATCTTTTCTTACGGAATAGAAAAACCAGTTCGCTGCGGTATACCGCGTTAAAAAGGCGCCCATTGCGGTGGTTTCGCGGTGAAGTTTTTTTCTCTGCGTTGGAAAATTTTTTACAAAACCTGTACCGCACTCATCTCTTGCCTATTCTACAGAAAATCTTCAATTTTACAATTTCTTAAATTATAATTAATGACGATTTAACAAAAATTTGCATATATCTATATAAATACTAAATATAATAATATAAGCATATTTTGTTTTAGAACTACATGTTAATTGCAATCTTTATTTATTTAGAATGGAGTTAAATTTTGTTTATTTGGAATCATATTTGATAATTTGATGATATTTTTAAACTTTTCCATTTTACTATTCATTGTTTTAATATTACTTGGTAAGACCACGTTCTTAGGAAGATGCAAGTCGATATAATGACGGATACTGAATTCATGGTCTTTGAAAATAATCGTTATAGCAAGAAGGGCTTCCTTCACAAGTTGTTCTCAATTAGTGCAGTGATCAGTGATGGAGTTGTTCCTTCGCTTGGTGAATTGGAGAAGTTTCAAGATCAACTTGATGTCACTGAACTTGAAGGTTGGCTTCACACTGCTCTTTCAAACTAGCCTGAAGTATGTTAAAATATTCTAATTCATTTGAATTTTAGCTTCCATTGAAAATAATCAACGTGATCCTGGGTTAATTCTTGCTCCCGGGGATGTTGTTGAGGTAACAGAAGGCGAGTTAATTAATCTTCAAGGAAAGGTGATCAAAGTTGAAGGCGATCGAGTCACGATTTTACCAAAACACGAAGATCTTAAGGTTATTCATTCATTGCGATATTTCTTTTGTACATTAATATCCAAATTTTAGGATCCATTAGAATTTCCAATCCATGAATTGCAAAAACATTTTAAAGTTGGTGATCATGTGAAAGTTGTGAGTGGAAAATTTGATGGTGATACTGGTTTGATTGTTCGTGTTGAAGACGACTTTGTGATTCTTTTTTCGGATTTAACCATGCATGAGGTATATTATTTCATTTTCAGTTGACGTAGTAATAAAAGAATACTTTGCTTTTTTGCTATTTGACATATAAGAACTTGGCATGTTGGATATGTCAATGTTATTGCTGTCCAGAAACTACTTAACTTTTACACGAGGAATCTTCAAAACTTTAAATTTTACGTTGTTTTTCCTTACACACTGCTATGTGTTTGATGTAATAAGTGGTTGGTTCAAATATAAAGATTTATTACATTTTGAAATTTAGTTTACTACTTAGAATATTTCTCTCATTTTCCTCTATTTCTACAGAAGCTTCTTATTCAACTCTATTTGGATATTGAATTATCACTACTTCTTAAAAATATGTTTTTTTCCTGAACAATATGTTTTTTCCATATTTGATCGCATGGAAACAGATTAAGTAAAGATTTAAAGAATTTGTCAGAACTTAGTTCCAAATAATAATCTTTCAAAAAATCTGTTTTCAAAAGACTTCTCATCAAATTCTCAGAATTAAGAGTGTATACCCCTTGTTGATGGCCTTAGCCAAATCACATCCATATTTGAGCTGAATCTTTCAAAATAGTGCACTAATAACGTCCATTTTTTGTGAACTATCTTGCTCATATTGATATAAGAAGTCTATGTGTATTTTTTAGATTAAGGTGTTGCCTCGAGATTTGCAGTTATGCGCTGACATGAGCAGTGGGGTTGATTCGCTCGGCATTCATCAGTTGGGAGACTTAGTCCAACTCAGTCCCACGTCTGTTGGTGTTATTATACGCCTTGAAAAAGAACACTTTCTTGTGCTTACAAATGCTGGAAAGGTAATGTTCTATTATAGTATCTCCGAATTTGCAAAAAACCGTTTCCGATTAATGTTTTGGTTTTGATCATATTATATGAAATATTAACACAATTCCAGTAATGAAATAGAGATCTATTTACAAAGAACAAAATATGCATAAAAAATTTGTTTAATTCGTAAAATTACAATGAATATCAGCACATATTCAGCTTTAAGCATAGAATTCAGTAAAGATTAAATATGAGTTTAGTCAAGTTCTTGGGACAGCTGGCTTCCCCATTCAAATACCTGATCAAATCCATGAATCTTTTTTATAAATTGTGTTGCTTCATCATCGGCTAACAGTTCTCAATGGGATTCAGGTCCGTGTTGTAAAGGGGTAATAGAAGTTGAACAATTTTGTGCTCCACAAGTCGAGCTCTGATGTGCGCATTATCCACTTTTTATATGTAATTTCCATGCGCAGCATTTGCGAATATGATTTCAACTCGTTCCTTCATTATTATTGAAGTTGTCTAAATATTTTGTATAATATAGAAAAAATAAAAAATTGTAATCTGTACGCTTTTTCTGTCGAGAGTTGTATATCGAATATATGTATAGAATGATATTAAGGTATTATGTACAACTTGAAGGTTATACTTGTATTACCGTTTGTACATAAGCAGTCAACATGAATACATTTATTGCCAGCCGATTTTAAACAAAAACATATTTCAACAAAATGTTTTTAAATACAAATTTCTAGTTTCACCATGATTCACAAGGATTACAGCGCATCATATTACTCAAAGACAATAGCCAAATGAAACAAATTCAAACAAATTTCTCAGTATGAAAAACTTTTACAATTACTAAAAATATAATATTCAGGGAAAATAAATGATACCACGGCTTGAAGGGATATGGAACTGAGTCCAAGTTTCCCATCTTTAAAGTAAAAATATCAGGGATTTAGAATTTTATTTATGTCTTTTACCATGGGTTGGATATTGGAGATATGTACTCATCATTGTTGGAATTTGCGTTTTCTTCAAGCAAGTTTTCTAACTTTATAGTTAGATTAAAATTGTTAAGTTCCATGCTAGGAAAAAATATGATTCGTATTCTTCCGTGCTTTTCTTTTTTGTCAAATACTATTTCTACAAATTTGAAATTAAAATATGATGTTAAAGCAGGCATTCTATTCAATATCAAAAAATTTTTTATTTGAGACATTTCTTCAGTGCAATAAGTATGGTAATCGATGCTTGCTAAACACATTTTTGTGTTGAAATTTTACGTTTTTTATTAAATATGTGTTTAAGAATTGATTTCGATTTCATATATTTTAAGGTATATACGGTTGAACTCCAGTTCTGCATAAACTCGTTTTACCACGATAATCATTAGGCAGTACTGGATTTTACGTATTCCTGTATGTTAATGAAAATGTATGTTCTACTGTATAGTGAAAGTGGAAAGGACCTAAAAGGCACCCATAATGTACAACTGTATCAATAATCGAAATTAACAACTGGACTAAAAATAATACTGTTTTCAGAAATATTTAGTAAGGGCAACCAAAATCCTATGTGGTCACTTTTTTTAAGCAGCAATGTGTGAAACATCCTATAGACATTATTTAAGGATATACAACTTTGATTGTTTTATTGTGCTACAATAAGTCACATTTTTAAAGTAACAGTTGTTTATTTTAACCTGTATTTGGATATTAGCTTATATATTTATCATATTACGTTTGTAAAAATGTCCAGAATACAAAAATTAGATTACATTTTGGTTGCATTAGCTACAGTCTTCTAAAAACTTTCCAACACACTCAACATTATGAAGAACGCATTCTTCAGCAATTGTACCCAATACTGGTGTTTAATTGGCCTAACTTAGTATTTGCGCCAACGTAGAATCTACGCGGTATTTGATTTTTACACAATAGCAGTTTTCTCAGTACTTAAGTTTAACATTAAAGCCTAAATGTATTTTGGATATGGGACTTTAGTGTTTTTACGCAATAACGGATTTTAACGCAGTACTGGAGTTGAAATTTATTATCTATTTATTAATTTTATAGCAGTGAAGACCAAATATTTTTCTTTCTCATATAAAACAAGTACAAGAAATCAAAGTGAGATTACTTAAAATAGAAATTAACATGTTTGTGCTTTACGAAATTGTCTCAAGAACGGCTTAGCTACAAGTAATCTATTAGATGAAACTCAAACATTGTGATAAAATTTATTTTCAGCGAGTACTTTATTTTCCCCTGCTTTGTTTTTATTACATTAAAGCGATATTTAAATTATTGTTATAAGAACTCATTGTACAATTTCATCCTTCCCTTGTTTTAGTGATTTGTCCAATTTTAAATGAAATAGTGAGAGAGGTGTCGTTTTATAGGTTGAGCACGTGAAACATCAAGCTGTCCATGCCAAGAAGCACAACGCATCTGCTGTAGCTATTGATCATGATCACAATCAACTTCATGTGAAAGATATGGTCGAAGTTGTGGAAGGAACGTTTCAGGGACGGCGAGGGCAAATAGCCTATATCTATCGAAGTTACATCTTTTTACACATAAAAAACAACCCTGATAATGCTGGATACTGTGTATGCAAGAGCAAGGAAATCAAGTTGGCCGGTGGTGTTAAGAATGTCGTATGTCTATTAGTTAAATATTGAAATATCGCATTTGAAATCACCATTTTCATTGTAATGTTAGAGTTACAGTTTCTACGTATTAATATTTATACAGTTTCCAAATGTAGATGAGAGTTGAATTTACAACCATCTGTAGTGTTCAATTATTGCATAATAAAACAATGTACACTAGAAGACAGCAACACTCTTCATACATTCGAAACATACATCTAATGTTGAACACCTACACAAACATTGATTTTTGTTATAATTATATATTATGTACATTCGATTTTTTAATATTTTATTATATTTATTAAAATTTGACAAGTAAATTGCTTTTTGACTTAACTTGCATGCTCTATGAAAAGTTGTTTTGTAGAGCATTGTTTGTGACAGCCTACATATAGATTTGCTTAACATGGAATTCATTTCTTCAGTGTCTCGTAAAAATAGGTGTTCCTATTTAGACAATGTCGGCTCAGCCTGGTTACATGTCACCTCGAATTAATGGCCCAACACCCACTCCAGGAATTTCACCTGTCACTCCAACTCCTCGTGGATTTAGAGGCCGCGGTGGTCAAGTTAAGCGCGACAATGAGCTCATTGGTCAAACCATTAGAATTACCAAAGGACCTTTCAAAGGTAAGCACTCATATATTTGCAAACTGTGCTGTACCACTATGTCCCATGTTCAGTCTAATTCCCCGTTTCAGGAAATCTATGAAAATTTAAATTCGTGTATAATATGAACGTATTATAATACGACCTTTAATATCTAAAATGTTTCTTGATGTTGTATAAGGATGAACATGCTTCCAGATTATCCGTTCAACACAACTCAGAAATGTACAATACGTGATGGCCCTACGTTACGCTAGCATTTTAATGTCATTAGTAAACAATTTACAATTAAACATCAGCAACCCCTAATAGTGTTATTTTCGACGAATTCCAATCCAAATATGCAAAAGCAAATTGTTGTAAAGTGTTAGTCTTTCTTTTTTGAGACTTGTACTTTCAAATTCATTTAAGTGTAGAAGTCATAATTTTTATGCATAAAATTTAGGATATATTGGTATTGTCAAAGATGCTACTGAAAGCGCAGCAAGAGTCGAACTACATACAAACTGTCAGACTATCTCTGTCGATAAGAACCATATCAGTTTTATAAGCTCAAATGTTGGCCGTGGTGGTAATACTTCCGCCTGGGTACAAACACCTTCTTACACATCCAAAACTCCTATGTATGGCAATCGTACTCCAATGCATGGAAGCAGTGGAATGACACCTTCTTATGGAACGCCATCGCATGGAAATATGACTCCAATGAGTTATGGAGCCATGACACCTATGCATGAACCTGGTTCGTATGAATTTATATTGTGTTCACAAACTTGTTTACTCATTGTATATATATATATATATATATATATATATATATATATATTATATATATATATATATATTCATATACATATACTGCGTGTCATTTGTTTATGCAAGCATCAATTTCCAAATAATATCGCGCAAAATGCAGTTACGATACTGAATGGTTACTGGTGGACTTCATTTGAGTAGTCGCTCAAGTGGTATGGGTTTACTCTGAACCCACTGTTATTTTCCCGCCAAATTCAAAATTCGTTAATTCCAGGCGTGCCATTTGTTAATGCACTGTAAAGTTAATTGCACAGCAATTAATAATTATACAGAAACATGAACATAGAGAACCAAACACTTCTAGTGATTTATGTGGGCACCGTGACACTGCAACACTTTCACTAGCCGCTTTTCGACTGATTCCGTCAGATTCCGTATCATATCTCCTGGGATTTCTGCGCAAGCTGCCTTAATTGCTTCCCAATGATCGGTATTTTTTTGTTTTTAATAGGATTGATATCTGGTGAGCAAGGCGGCCATTCCATTAGACGTGACCCAAAGATGCCAATATCCTTCAATTACGATTGAGTGAATTGAGCAGCGTGTGAAGGAGCATTATCGTGCATATATACTAAGCTCTGGTGCTCATTTGGGAGCTTCTGCTCAAACCACGGTTTGAAATTCTCGTCGAGAAAGTTGCAATAATTTTCTTTATTCAGTTTAACGCCGTCTTGTACCCGGAAAGGCCCCAAAATCTCTACGTTGTAGATCCCAGCCCCTCTCCTGTCGTCTAAGCCTCGTTTGTACCACATTTCCGTTCAAGACCGATCCCCTTGCAAAGCTGTCAGGGCCATCCAGTGTAGCTCAGCATTCGTCCATGAATATAATTCGTCTGAAGGCCATTTTCATATACTTCTCAGCCCACGCCACTCTTTTTGCCATGTGGAGATGAGTAAGGGGCGGTCGTTTGGGGTTGTTTTAACGGCTGCCATGCTTCGTAACACCCGGCATCTTGTAGACTTGGAAATTAGAGTGATTCCGGCATGCGTGAAAATGTCTCTACTGTTGGCCAGTGGAAGTTTGCGAGCAGATGATGATATCTTTTGAAAATCCCGTTTACTGAGCAAGTCTGATTTGCCTTTGCGACCATTTTCCCGCTGTTTGTTAATGTTCAAAGTAAACTTTCTGACAGTCCGTTTGTCCCTGCCCATTTCTCGAGATATTGATGTCAAATCCTTTCCTGAGGCCAGCAGCAAACGATTGTTTCTTTTTCCTTAATATTCAAATCTTTTTGCTTTCCCATAGTTGTTACACTCTTCAGATAAACCGAAAATCAAACCACTGCATAAACAAATGGCACGCTTCGGCAGGCAGTAAAACGTGAAATGTCTAATGCTCAAATTCAAAACAGACGGGAAATTTGAAAACCCGCGGGAAATTTCAGTGCGAGGTATAGATGCCACGTATGCCATCTATTGATCATTGCATGCGTTACTTGTTTAAAACAGACTTGTTTTTTTAATGTTTGCATAAACAAATGATACACACTTTATTTATATATATA
>CABFPE010000838.1:0-10641 GCA_900660155.1 Hofstenia miamia
CCATTGAACAAGCCTGATTTTTTTCCACCAGAATTTCTCTAATACAACATGTTATAATGTAAGTGTAGAAATTTACATGTATTGCCAATAAAATATTTTTGCAGCATTATTCATATTCAATTTTTTTGGTTTAATTATTTATGGGTAGGTACATATGGGTAAGGATTTCATGGGTACAGGTATCAAATTATCCAGTAAAGGGTGGTTATGGGTATGAAAACTGAAATACAGAGGAACCAGTTATGGGCGGTTGCAGGTATGAAAACTGAAATACACAGGGAGCGGTTTTAGCAAGTTTTCCAATTAGCAGAATCAACAACTAGGAAGGGAGGCTCATAATCTAGATGTTGCAGCAATTTCTCTTTTGATTTACTGAATAAATTGTTTTCCTTGTTCCTCTATCTAGTTGAGTAACAGGTTTTTTTTGTAGAAATCAATCCAACTCTAATTAACTAAATATGAGAAATGCAATATATGAGGCTTATTATTTTATACAACACAGTGGTGCGACCCCTAAATATTTATCAAAATCAATAAAAATTTGAGTGAGTTGTCAATGTCTGAACTGGATTCAATCCGCAAATGAGCGTGGAAAACTTCCAAATCTTCATTTTTGGACCTTTTGAAATTTGAGAGCAAAAGCACTATTAGACTTAAGAAAAACTGAATCTAAAAATTGCCAATTTTATAGACTGTAAATTAAAACAATTTTCTTACTTCAATGTTCCTTGTTTGATAATATTTGCATTTTTATTGGGAACTTTAGTCGCAATTTGAAAAACTTATTTTCATGGTGAAATTTGATTCTACATTTGGTCAATGAGAAATTTTTTGATGATTTATGTGTTCAATATTCTTTGCAATTGCAGTGGAGAATGTATAGTTACCCTTGGAAAAATACATTGCATAAAATATTTGCTTTATAAAGTTCTATATAAAGTTCAAATAATATATTTGCTATTCCGAACGCATGGATCTAGGAAGATTAAATACGAGTTTGTGCTATTTTAATCTGCACGCGTTTCAGAAAACCTTACCACACAAGGCAATAGCATATTGAAAATGTTTTTCGAGTATGATTTTTTGTAAATTTTTCCCCAAATATGAGTTTGGGGTTTGAGAATTTGTTGACATTTTTAAATTTAAAAATAAAGATAAGTACTATTTGGAAAATATCTAATTAGCTTTTACTGAATTTTACATGTACATCTAAAATCAAAAACTTCCTTAATACTTGACTAATATTGCTCAAAATCTTTAACTTGTTTCTTTTCAGAATCCTAAATCAAATTATTTTTTTCTATTTAAAGAGTTAGTAGTCTAGGCTCAATTCAAATTAAAGGGCATGAACTACATGTCTCCCCTAACAATATGCAGCCATTATTAAGGCTGACTAAGAAACTAACAATATATAATAAACTAATATCCATATTTCGCCGCTTTAGTCTAGCATGGATGAACCGTCTTTACAATAGCAGGCTCACAATACCTTCAACCAGGGCAACGGGCTTTGAACATGACACAGCATGAGCTTGTCTGGTTTACTGCTGCTAACTGTTTCAGCTAGCACAGTCTAATGTTGTTTCTTATGTAAATGTAATAAAGCAATCTGCTAGTAGCAATGCATAGATTTGGTAGGCAAATGAAAGTATATTAATTTATAAATATTCTAATCAATCAGTGGTAATTGGTTTTAATATTCATTAATTTGTGATAACTCCGTGCGTATAGTTGTAAATGTGATTACAAAATAAATTCAAATTATTAAGAGAGAGAGAGAGAGAGAGAGAGATAGAGAGAAAGAAAGAAAGAGAGACAGACAGACAGAGAGAGNTATTGTTTAGTATTATAGTGATCATGTCGATTACTTTGTTTCTGCGCATTGTTTATAGAGGGTTTACGTGTTGTTTCAAATAATTTATGAATTAAATTGATTTTACCTTGGATATTGATTCTCTAATTAAATTCATATTTGTCATTGACATTTGCTTCTTTGTACCATGAATTTGAAAGGCAAGTTTATTGATTGTGTCCAATGGTTCAAAAATGTCTTGAATAGAAGAATCTTGATCTCGTAAAATGTAGAACTAACTTTATATAAAGGAGAGGATGAAAAATATTTCAACAGGGAGAAAAGGAAGGGTGATAAGAGCCGGATTGCAATCCAAAAATTGTGTCCTGAAGAACAGAATATGTGTAGTAAATTCTTTATGTATAAAGAATCTTTAAATTAAACGCGTTAAATATTTTGCAACTTTTCAGTTTCCCACGCAAAGAGAGAGAAAGAAAGAGAGAGAGAGAGATAGAGATAGAGAAAGAGACAGAGAGAGCGACAGAGAGAGAGAGAGAAAGCGAGAGAGAGAGAGAGAGAGCAAGTCTCTGATTTACACCTCTCCCACTAAATTCATAAAATTTCAGTAACATTCTTTACGTAAAGTATCATAACTATTTACATATTTAGCTGCATGTATTTGAGAATATTTATCTACTGGGTTGTAATACTGAACCACTGGCTGAGAATTTAGGTTTACTCCTGAAATAGATTGCAAATCCAATTACTTAAATTATGAGAATATAGTGTTTTCATAAAGAAGTTGTGAACATTTAGATGTTCTATATACAGGTTTTCTTATTTTTTTCACCTGAACATTTAGGTGATGGATATATTCCCAAAATTTAAGGTGTTTCAAACTAAAAATTTAGTTGAATTGGTAATTCCGTGAATTTAAGGGTTTATCTATAAATTTTAGTTAGAAGATAGCATGTAACTAAAATTCATTTTTAGTAAATATTACTGAAATTTCCTGGCATTGACAAGAAATTTTATTATTAGCTTAACAAAATTTGTTTTTTAAGATAAAAAAAATACAATAATAAAATATTAATTTAATGTATTAATAAAAAATAATAATAAAAATTTTGTTAAATTGAATTGATCGAGATTACAAAAATTTTCAATCATTTACAAAACATCATTAAGCTTGCTCAAAGTATTTAAAGTATTTTCATTTTATGCAGAAAAAATATTTTTATTAAAATATTGTTTACAATTGTGAGTGTAGGATTTTTGTTTCTCATTATATATCTCTATTTTCTCGCCAGTGTACTTTTGATTTCAGAAATGACTTATTCAATATTAAAGCACAAATTATGGCTTAACATTAGAACGACCAATGTTATCCCGACCTTAATCTGGCCGACTTGTGGTTTTTGAAATCATACCAGTATTATGTATTTATTATGCATAATTATAAGTTTTATAGCTTAAGATGTATGTATTTATCATTACTTTCGATAACCTGGTGTCATTTTATAAAATTTATGAAAGTTTTAAAAGAATTTGAAAGCTTAATTTTGCTTTTTGTACTACATGTATGTTGTCAAAACTTCATGATTCCAAAGATAAATTTTATTACATGAATCATAAATTCAATGGTCATAATTACAACTATCACAAATCACACCAGCAACTTTGGAATGTTACCCGCAGACACACTGATTCCAAATTTGACAGTTCATTCTGGCCAAATTGTACAATCTTTACAATTTTCCAGAGCCTTTCCACAGAGAAAAGCGTTGTTTCACTTGTTTTTCAGATCCAGGAGATTGATGGCTGCTTTGAGCGTCATTGACCGCTCAGATGAATTTTTCAATCTTTTTAGCCACATAACAATGCAATGCTGGGTTATTTTGAAGACGATTTATGATAAGCTCTGGGGTGAATTCAAGTGTCAAAGCTTAGAGGAAGGCCTGTCTTTGCCTATGTTGAAATGTTACCCAATTGGGAAGACGCAATCCAAAGAGAGTGAAACTGTTGAGTGCACCAACATCCAGCCAGTTTTGGAAATGAACCACAGTCCATCTTCTTGTCTGGAACCTAGTAGAATAGCCTTTTGAGTTTTGGTTGACGCAATTCACCCCAGATTGGACAAACTATAATCAAGATGATCAAAGGCATCTTTTTCTCACTCTCACTGACTTCTTTGGAATGTGGCAGGGGACGATATCATGCGGTCGATTTTCTTTTTCTTTGCTGCATACTCTCAAATAATAATCTTGTTTCTTGGACCTTCGTAGACAAATTCCGTTTGATGCAACTCCATTTTGCTATGTAGAGCCTTCAGGATTTCACGCTTATATCTCATAAGTCTGTGATCATTTAGCAAGGCAGTTGTAGTCTTAATGTTTAAGAAGTAACGCCCAACATGATGTTCCGAAGAGTGCCGAGGTAGAGCAAGACCAGAGTGATGACCAGATCGTGAAATGTAGTCCTTTCAATTCTTTGTTTCTTTATTAGTGGATCACCCTTAAAAAAGAATTTGTTTTTTGCCACCTGCACACCATCTGTAGTTTTTAAGGTCAACACATTATAGATATTTTGTAGCCGTTTTGCGTAATTTTTCCTTCAATATGATATTTGTGTTTTTTTCTGTCTACATGACATTTTACAAAACAAATGTACACAAAACAATCGTATCAATATACAAGAAATATCATGAATTTTTAACTCAATTTCAGTCGACATCAATTTAAGAAACTGGAAACAAGATTCTTAGAGTTAAACCTGTTGGGCAATTATAGATTAAAATTATTGTTCCTAAAATATAATTATATATTATATTTTAAACATATACATTCGAATTTTATTTCTAGTGGATATAAACGCATGTACATTTCAAATGCATCACTGAAAAATAATTGCAGTTACGCACATAAATTCGGCATTGCTATCTGCAATAGATTAAAATTCTGACCATTTAGTGCATACTTGCATTCCATATATACCTACTTAACTTCTTTTTCGGAATATGAATCCAATATATCAAACTAGGACATAATTACATACAGTTATGTGCTGCGTTAATATGTTACTATATATATATATATATATATAATTTTTGCAAGGTGTCAACATAAAATTCATTTTTATGTTGATTGTATGGTATAACTAATATTAAATGAATTGTTCTGACGTTGGTTTCTCTATTTAGGTGATGGAAGATTTCTGGAGTGATTTTGGCAACTCTGAATCAAACTTTACATTTAATACAGAAATTATTGCTGTTGAATCAATTTTAGAAGCTATTTACAGAATAGTTAAACTTTCTCAATGTCTTAATTGTTGCTACAATACCGAAGTAAAACATTTGTGGATTTTAATTGATTAACTACTGTATGGACTACATTAGCATTACACAGATAGCATTCTCATTGAATGTCAGAATTTTGTACATAAACTCAAAAGTATTGCAAAAATGCATTGTAATATATATTTTGTTTTGATAATAAATGTACAAAATATTTTTGAAGATCAATACAATATAAGATTGTGTGTGTATATATAGGATTAAATTTCAAAGAAATCAATTATGTGGCATCTACACAAAAATTTAGAAAAAAATAGGTAAAATATTTACAATATCTTCCCTAAGAATATTTTCGGTATTGTCCCTAAATATTAGAAAGTCCCAATTTTAGGAATTTTACATTAAAATCTAGGAGTTATTTTAGGTGTTTTACCTAGCAAATTTTAAGAGTACTGGCAAGTGTCTATGCGCCCATCTGACCTCGACAAAACTGCTTTTATAACACCGTATGGACTATTCAAGGGCTATACATGGCCTTTGGACTTTGCTACGCTTCTGCCACATAGATATAATCTGGAAAAGGGCATCAAAGTTTATATCAATGACATTTTAATTGGATCAGAAAATGTCAATGAACATGCAGAACAACTAATAAAAATTCTCAAACTTCTTTACAATGCCAGTCTACGCATTAATGACAAAAAATACAACATTGTGAAAGGGAAATTCAGTAGAATCTTACCTGCCCTCTAACAAAATAACTCTATCATGCTAAATTCTATGAGACAAACCTGCCTGAAAAACAATGAAAAAGCTTTTCTTTCCTAATCAATTTCATCAATGACAAATGTCTGCACAGAATTTTAACATTTTGAGCAAAAGGTGAAAAATGATAAACTGAGAGTTCAATTTTAGCGTTACTATAAACAACATAATTTGGAACAAGCATTGATCTTAATAATTCTTGTAGATTTATTATATTGATATATTGGATTATTTAGATTATTGACGTATCACTTCATCAGATTCTTTGCTAAAATGTTTGAAGAGCCTGTAACTAAACTGTTCTATAAATTTCTCAATGACAATAGTTAGCTAAGGAAATGCTATCCATTTCTGAAACATTTAGAGATGAATTTCATCAATGGATGTGTCTGATGCAGAGAACTGTAATTATCTAATGAAATTTTATTATAAACTAAGCTATCATTTATTATGTTGTGATCCAATTTTTAAGTATTCTTAAAAAAATCATCAAAATTGCATATTATATCCTCTGGTTACCCAAAAAATTATTTTATTTTATTGAATGCACTTAATATTTAGCTAATTAATTGACTTTATCAGAGATTGCAAGATTACCAAGTCAACAGTACTGAATGCGTTTTATTCTATATGGCCAAGTAACTATAATGTTTACTTAACAATAAGATTTAGAGAGAATGGCAGATTATGCGGAACTGTTAACGTGCTCTGTATGTTTGGATATTTATAAAGATCCTGTTACCTTAAGTTGTCTTCATTCTTTCTGCAAACAATGCATTAATAGCTATGCCATAGACCAACAAACTATTAATTGCCCAGTATGTCGAAAGACAACAGAAATGAATTCAATAAAGGATGATTTTCGCATGGCTGAGTTTGTTGGACTACTTAAGTCTTTTGAAAGGAAAACTGAAAAACCTTTCAATTGTTGCGATCTTTGTGATGATGATATTGAACCAATAGAAGTTCATTTATGCAAAGATTGTGGGAAAGTTCTATGCATGAACTGTCGCCTTAAGCATGGAAAAGGCAAAAGAACAAAAAGCCATACAGTATATGCCTTAAGTTCAAAACCTATTCCTTACTGCAAAAAGCACAATAAAAAATTGGAATATTATTGCAATGATACCAAATGTAAGAAATTGCTTTGTGTAAGTTGTGCATTGGTTTTTCATGATTGCCATGATAAAAAAACTATTCAACAGCAAACAGAAATAGTGACGAACGACATTGCAAAAAGTGTAGAAATTATAAAGGCACAGACTGAAAACGTGAGATCATACCTTGAATACTATAGGAAAACTGAATTCGAAATTAATGAGAAATTTATGGAAATTGATACGCTTGTTAAAAAAAGGCGTGACTTTATCATTAAGCAGGCCAATGAAGCTTATGAGAAACAGGCTAATGCCATAAACAAAGAGCAATCTGAACTTCTTGGCAAAGTTAGAGACAATGTAGTAAATTTGGAAAAATGTGAAGAGAATCTGTCACATTTTATTGAGTATACTGTAATTAACCTTGAAAAAAAGTCATTTTTTAATGTCAATGAAATTCATAGTGAAATTGAAAATCTCTTGGAAAGTGAAATTCATTTACAAACAGTTGATGTTAGAGAATTAACATTATATTCATACATTAAGGATGAAACTGAAATAAAAGAGCAAGTACATTCATACATTGGAGAACTTTATGCAAATATTCATGAAGAAAGTGAGAGAATTTCAATAAAGGAGAAAACTTCATCATATGAAAAATGGATGAAACCTAAATTATTAGCAAGATATTTACCAAGTGAAGGAAAATTAGGTGATTTTGTGTATGATAATAAACATGATGAAATTTACTCAATTATATATGAAAATCGCGAATTTTTTATTACTAAAACTTCAAGAAGTGGGAGCACAAGAAAACTGAGCCTTGGATTCAGCCCATATTTCTTATATCGCTACTGCTTATCACAGCTTTCCGATGGTAACTTCCTAGTACTGATTCCTTCTTCTATTAACACCCATAGACTAATAGAAGTAGATGATAAGTTAACAGAATCAAAACCATTTCCTATTTCATTTTGTAAGGCTAAAAAGTTTTCACACATGAGTTCAAGTCCTTGCAGAAATTTTGTTTTATTTGCATCATGTGAATTATCGAGTTTTTTTAAATACTGTGTAAAGTCAAAAACATTTGAAAAAGCAATATTCCCACAAGAATATCACACCACCAGGTTAATTAGTCTAAACGAAAATTTAGATTATATTGCATTTTCTGATTACAATGGGATTCATTTGTTTTCATTTAAAGCTCAAGCCCTCTTATGTTCAATTGGCAAGTCAAAGAACCTCAATTACAGTAGTGTTGCATTTCTAACTCAAAATACTATAATAGCTGGTTGTTCAGATTATTCTATAAGGATATTTAACGGAGTTAATGGAAAACAACTGAGCAAAATTGAGAAGATAACAGATGAATACAACAAAGAATACAGAATAGCAACATACCAACATTATATCTCTACTTTCAATGCTTCATTGGTGATTTTTGATCAAGGCAATGAAATATTTAAACTCAAAATTGATGAATTCATTGAAAGCTGTATACTAGCTTGATTAATAAATATTTTATGCATATTTAAAAAAATAGTATTTTTCTTCAACAAATTTTTTTGAATGAAATCCAAATTTTTTCAAATATTTGTGTAAATGATTGTCAGGCTATGGAAAATTTTCATTTTTTTTTATTATTTATGGGAATTTAGTAAGTGCTCAAAGAAGTTTATAACAGCCATCAATGGTATTTTACTAGCATTGTTTGCTTCTCATTTTATAACTTATGCATGAACTGCCACCTGAAGCAAGAAAAAGATGAAATAACAGACATCCACAATTCTAGACATTGAAATTAGTTTGCAAATAGTGGGAATTGAAAAATTTGAATTAATTTCATGTACATATGATGAATTAAAAATAAGAAAGCAAATATATTTCTGCATTAGAGAACTCCATCCAGAAATACAAGAGAAAGCAAAACAGTTTCAATTAATTAAAAGAGTGAGTTCTATCATGAAATATTATGAAAACTCAATTATTAGTAAAATTAGGTTTGGGACAAAGATTATTTTTTCCAAATTCCCTAAAAGCCAAGTTTCATTTTAGGTGGAGTGTAACGTACAATTCAAATTTGGCAAATTTTTTATATGTGACGTGGTCATCAATTCTGTTATATAAAGTAAAAATTTACAATTTTTAGGTTAAAATCTCTGGGAATAAGGTTAAAATTTTGTTTGCCTTAGTGATCACCATGCTTTGTAATTAGCTTGCAGGACTTTTTCTACATATTCTCCTTTTCTCTTGTAGCATAATCCATCAAAATAAGCTGCTAAGTGATTAAAGAACTAAGATTGAAAGAAAATAAAAATGAAGAATTGAACGAGCATTTGTTGTAATTGATTAGCTAAGATTTACTATACAAATGTACAAGAAAGCATCTGTTAGCAAGTAATTTGACAAAAATCTGAGGACGAATTGCTCCTTGTAAATTTTAGCAAAAACACACAGAAAAGTCTATATGAATTTAAATTTTAAAAATGACAGGTACTTGTTTTGATTGATAGGATAAATAGCAGTAGCTCAGTGGTATTTTGAGGAAGTATATTCTACAACTAAATTATGCTACAATTTGCTTACAGTTTGATTATATAATTATAATGCATAGCAAAGCAGTTCATGTAATGTAGTGGTCAGGCTTCCATAATAGAACTAATTAAGGTTTTACGCCCCTGACCATAAAATACTTCTTAAGGTTTTCCCCATTCTGCTTAGCTAGCTATCTTTCATTTTCAGTTATACATGTACTAACAAATTTGGAAATGGCTAGTTAGCCAAACATATGGTATATCTTACCTTTTGGGGTCCAAATTTTTTACCATAAATTGACCAATAATGTGACCTTTGTTATTGCTAATTTTTATTTTTTATTGCTAAATGTAGTTTAGGAAACTGCTCCCTATTTTTGATTTATACAATCATTTGCTGATAGTAATGGAAATTATTAAATGTCTTTATTTTCAGTATCTAACTAGTGGTTATATATTGAGCAGCTAGTATCATTCCCAGTTGCATAACACAACTAAGGTTCTATTCAGTCATTTGCTTGTACAATAATACAAAATCACTAGAGAGATAAGTTGAGTTGTGTCATGCATATTAGTAGCACTACTGTAGGCTAGGTTATACATAGTAAATATTTATTGAGCTGAGTGTCAGTGAATCATCAAAGTAGATGTCAAAGTGGATTAATTGGTGACATGGAGAATAGTGTAGAGTCACTCAGGGAAAATTCGTGATTATTATTTATTTTAATTATATTTGTCATGACGTCAGCTCAAATTTAATTTGCAAGGGAAGTTTATAAGTCAATGACACGACTAGCTTGTGATTAACTGTAGTTGTAAACAAAGGCAGGTAATTATTTGCAAGTGTATAAATTGAGAAACACTGTTGAGAATGGTTAATAGATTTTATCTAGCCTCAATTACTGTTACTTTTCTCTCTGTTACTTTACTTAGTATTTTTTGATGAAAATAATTGCTTAAGCTTGGCGACAATTTGGGAGTGCTTTCTTAAAGTACAGGGTGACACGTAGCTCCTGGCGATCATTAGATCTTCCCAGCCCAAATTGTGGACTCATTAGGTTACAGATACGTGTACGGCTGAGGAAATAATAAATCTCTCATTCTATATTCAACACATACATGCACTTATATTTGATTACACTGTGATGATACCATGCC
>CABFPE010000838.1:29711-52930 GCA_900660155.1 Hofstenia miamia
AATATATATAAATATATATATATATATATATATATATATATATTGCTGATTTAGAAAATCTGAAATTTGAAAACAGTTTTTGAAAAGTTGATTATCCTTCACTAATGCTGCTCGATGCAGGAAGCGTTTCTAATATCGAGGAGTTGTAGTAACAGCAACTATGATCTCATGGTTGAAGTGTAATGACTATTAAAATAGAATTGATGCGTCACCTTTTTTATTTTGAAAAGCAATAAAAGCTTAATTTTAATGAAGTTTTGAATTACAGTGCTGGCCTCACAAATATCCATGAAACACTTGAGGTGAGACTTAATTCCACCCCATTCCACTCTACGACATCAGTGAGGATCTAAATTAGGCACCACGTATCCCCATCTAATTGGACAACCCTAAATAATTAATCAATAATTCAACACAATATGAAAACAATTTATTTTCAAAGACTATGCCCGAACCCGGTTCATTTGATCATTCCATGAAAATATATTTATGAATATAAAAGTGATTACTTGTTTTTATTCAGTTTTAGATACGTCATTGTTTGAGTTATAGTCAAAAGAAGTGGTCACTTTTTAAAATTGCGTTATCGTCTAAAGCTACTAGATGGCACTGGTACAATTTATAGTTCAAAATATTGCCAAATACTCGAGAAATTTGTACCATACACAACGTGCTTATGTCCCGATTCATGGATCTTTGAACCAGATGGAGCAACCCCTCACACCTCCAAATCGACAAAAGAATTTTTTACCAATTATAATATTGAAGTTATGCAATGGCCACTGAATTCACCAGATTTAGCCCCCATAGAGAACGTGTAGCAGATTCTGAAGGATTTTGAAGTGAAAAAAAATTCCAAAAATCTGAAAGAATTAAAGAGTTACATCCTTGAATCGTAACAACAAATAGCTAAAAAATTAGAGTCCATTTAATGTATTCAGTTTCAAGACGTTTATCTGCATATCACGTTTTGCATGGCAAGCTTGTCAAATAACTTTGTCACTAGGTTACAAGCTGATAAAATTATATTTACAAATATCTTTCATAAGCCTCTATTTTTCTTTCGTTTGTTATCCAAAATGTGTTTATAATGTGGCCACATTTTTTACTTGAACTATAAATGAAATTGATCCGATTCGGACATTTATGTTGAAGTTTTGATTGGATCGGTTACCTTCAAATAAAAATTATGGGTCATACATATTCTAGCACACAACGTACACTTTAGCAATTTAAATAATATTAAATTTTGACATCAACTGTGAGTTGTGTTAAAGACAATGATGACAATTTAGACTGGAGTGGTATTAAGCAATAGGCAGGGATTGCAATAAATAACTGATTATATTAGACAACCTCATCTGAAAATTAGAGTCATAAATGAAGAGACCTACCATTTCAAAACTAAGAAATAGATTATAATACCAACTGGTTCATAATGTAGCCTCTTGACTTTATGCAGTATATCTTGCAGGTAATCTACTATTATTGCTATACTAACATTCTTTCCCATTTCGAGAAACACTCTGTTCTTAAGTTGTTGCAGTGACATTCTGGTAGTTTATCAATTTCTACTTCACTAATAATCTTTGATTTTTGGAATAATGCTCCTTAAGATCTATTTCTCTACTCTCAATCCAGTGATATGCTGTTTTCATTTATTTGAAAGTGTTTTTTTTGCTTAATTCATCCAGCTACTTCAGCCATACACTCAGTTGATAATATTGGAACTTTTCCAATTTACACTATTGCATACTTGGATTTTAAACAAAATTTCTGTGCAAAATGTTCGAAAACTATTATTTTCTAGACATTTATTCAAGAAATTTTTGTGGAAAATATATATATGCACAAATTAACATCACAAATAACATTTCTTTCAAAAGTTTTTCTGCAAATTGCAAATTCATGATTAAAACTCGCCTAAAAATTATGATATATGTACATTCTTACAACAATTTATGTGTAAGCAAAACATAGGCTTGTTATTTAAGCATTTCTTTTTAAATTGAAATTTAGTGTGGAATTTCATATCAATTTGTGCTCTTTTCATAGTAAGGCATTTTTAGATATTTCATAAGTGATAATAAAATTTATAAAGAAATGTTAAGATGCTTGAAATAAGTAAAACAAATCAAATAATACTAAGCAAATTTATGTGCTGTCAGAAATCAGTATAATAAAAATATCTAAATTGTATTTTATTTAAAAATGTGGAATCCTTCTAGAAACATGCAAGTTTGGCAACAAGATAAAGAATCTGTGCCAGTGATGGAAACGGGTCAACCCGACCCACGGGTTAGCTCAATTTTTTATAGGTCGGGTCAGGTTACGAAGTTAATAAATATCGGGTCACGGGTCGGATCGTGGGTCATAACACTCTTGTCAAAGCATAAAATTTTATTTCATTTTCACACTGTCTAATTTACTACAATGTAGCTATTAAGAAAATGATTTAATTTCTATTAGATTTTAAACACTAATATTAGCACTACTGCTTGTTTTGCAATTGTTTTGCAGTTTGCGCACAAACGTCATTTCTAGCTGAAAAACTGATGTCAAACCAATTCATAAGAATGGTAATCAATAAATTGCTTCAAACTGTAGGTGTATAGCAATAACTCATCCATTTTCTAAAATCTTAGAAAAAGTTATTAGTAAGACAAATCATGGCATACCTAAATGAAAAAATATCAAATTACCAATATGCTGTTGCACGGGGTTTTATGTTAAATTTTTTAATAAATGTTTGACATTTTCATATTCTTAAACAAAGGATCAAATCCTATTCCAAGTCGGGTCGTGGATCGGGTCACGGGTCACTTTTTTGTTTGTTTCGACCAGTCGGGTCAGATCGTGGGTCATAAATTTTGACTAGTTTCCAACTCTGATCTGTGAATATGGAAAAGAATACATTCCAATGTTAACAAGAACAGAAGCATTTAAGAAAAGTTTTATTCCACGCGTCCTATCCAAATTTTAAAGTATTTTATGTTAAATCACATATCAAAAAACATTTTTCACAGACATTTGTGAACAAGTTTAATATGTTTAGTTTTGTTTTTATTTATTTATTTTGTTTTACCATCTCGTGTACTTCGAGTATGGAAATTAAAGTTTTCAATGTTTCAATGTTTAATGTTTTGTAATTTGGGATTTCTAAATTCTAATTAATGACGTCTGAATTTTAACTGACACAGCCTAAATGACGTTTTTCATTTCTAAATGTAAACTATGAATTTCAAAATTTGATTTTCATTCTAAATGCAAGTTGTTATTTCTAAATGTTACCCGGAAATCGCATTGTTTACAAAATTTCACTTACTGTTTGTCAAGCTTTGCACAGTCTTGCGCCTAGTTACATTTCAGAACTTTTTGCATTTTGTGATAATGGTCATGAACTTAGATCTATTGATCAACTAAAGTTAACTGTTCCACTTGTTAGTTCGTTCAACAAACAATGTTTAATTATAAATTAGTTTTTCAACTTTCAATAAATCCATTAAATTTTTAGTTTGAATATTTTCCTTATTTGACAAAGAATCATCAATGAGTCATTGGCTGCTGACATAAGGTATGGTTATTGAATTATTTCATATTCTTTGCTGTTTTCATTGGTTATCTTCTTAATACATTCCAGAAGTTTTCCGTTGTCTATTTAAAATACTGTTAGAGAATAATCACTACATCCTGTGATCAGAAAATTTTGAGTTAAAAATACAACACCACAGTATTCAATGTCGTCTGATTTTCAAAACGAACGTAGAATTGTTTGCACTTTAAATGAAAACAAATGAATTTCTACGAAATTACTAAATGCAATAAAATCTAAATTTTCATTTAGATTAATTGAAAGAACGTTGTTATATTCTTTTGGTAATTTTGCTTTTTCAGATGATTGTAATTTTATGCAGTATTTAAAAAAACTCGACAATTCAAAAGAAAAGATTGAAGCAAAATTTCTACAAGGACTTGAACAAATTTGTGAAATTTTGTTAACATCACAAAATGAGATGGGAAATGGTTTTCATTCAGTTAACTCATCATCAACTTCTACTAGATTATCAGAAGCATAACTATGAGACATTAATCAATACTAATAAGTTACCATTGTGTAACTGTGATAAGCAATTGTGATGGAACCAAGATGAGATAGATCCAATGCAAAATTTTCTAGTGTTGCCATTTCTTGAAGTTTTAGTAATAAATATTTCGTCATTCTGTTTAATTATTGAATTAATCTCATCACGTTTGTTGTCATACAAAATATCACGCAAAAATTCTTCACTTGGAAATTTTGCCTATAATTGGGGTTTTATACAACTTTCATAATAGAATTCACTTTTCACTTTAATCAAAATTCTTTTCGTTTTTTCATTAATTTTAGCATAAAGTTCTCCAATGTATAGTCATCATATGCATTTAAAATTTATATCAGTTTTTCAATTGTTAATAGCTGTATTGTAGGTTTAATGATAAATATGCAGCATTCTCCTCGCAAGAATGAAAATAAAACAGTGTGTATTGTCTAAGTAATTTAAGGTTTACACTGGACACCTAATGTATAAATTAAATTGTTTGGCGATTGCTATTACTAAGAAAATTTCTGAATTCGTTGTAATTTTTGTCACCATGGATTCACATTTCGATGTATATTTTGTCAATTGAATATAATACTTTATATAATTTTAATGTAAGAGAATGTACTTTATATTTTTTTTAATAATATTCTTTGCCAGTTAGTCCGAAATTTCGGACATGGGTGCGGCCCTGGCCAACTTCATTTTTATTTCATACAGTTTTCATAATGTTGTGCACTTCTCTCTTTAATCAATTTTTTTTTGGTTTTTTCATTAATTTTTCCATAAAGAACTCCAATGTAGAAATGTACTTACTCTCTTCTTTTAATCTTATCGTACATATTTGAAATTAATTTCATTTTCTAAAAAATGATCACTTCCCCATGCATTGTCATCAAAAATGAATTTTCTTCAAGATTTCTCATAGTGTGCTCTATAAAATTACTTTATTTTGCTATATTATCACTATCTTTGCAAAAAATTTCAGATTGACTTTATCTCATAGCCTTAGTCTGTTTGTGATATGCTTGACTCACCTGCTTAATGGTAAAGTTACATTTTTGTATCCAAGAAATTATGTTTTAATGTCTCTTTAATTTAAAAATAGGTTTTGCTAGAGGACTCTAGGTATGATCTCACGTCTTCAATCCTTTCCTTTATAATATTTACATCTTTGAATCTCTGTAAATATCTTTGCTTGCTGGTGAATTGTACTTTTGCTGTCATCATCATGAAAAACCAATGCACAATTTACACAAATAAATTTCTTACATTTGGTATCATTGCAATAATATGTTTTTGTTTGTAATTAACATTCTATAATTTCTGCAAATATTAAATTCTCTGAACATGTGGGCAATAAGAAATATGCTAGTTTGGATTTCAGTAAATTAATTATAAATGAAATTGACATCTGGTACAAATGAAAAGAAATAAGCGCAAAAAACGTGGCATTTGAAAATGTTGGCGTTTTTTTTTAAAATACAAAGCACTGTTTATTTATTTTAAAAAGTTTTTTAACTTATGTTGTAAAGAGCACTGTTTATTTATTTTGAAAAGTTTATTAATTAATTTTCTGCATAGTGAGTTAGGTTTGATATATAAATCTATAATTATTGGAAAATGAATGTTGTTTTTGCAAAATAATATAATCTTTAATTATTGGATTCCTAAAATTTCATTATTTTTAAATTGTGACAAAAATTTTTGGAAAATTTTTGAATTACTTTAGCATTTTCAATGTATAAATTTGTATAAATCTGACTAAACATTTATTTAGAAAACTAGTTTTCAGGTTTCAGTGCATTCATTAAAGTTTAAGTTTGAATATTTCATTGCCCTGATTGAAAATCAGCAATGAGTTATTAGCTGCAGATATGAGATGTGGGAATTCTTTTATTACATATTCTTTATTGCTTTCATTTGTTATCTTCTTAATTTTTCTCAACTGTTTTCTATTGATTAGGTCAAATATTGTTAGAGAATTATCTTTACATCCTGCTATCAGAATATTTCGAGTTAAAAATGCAACACCATTATATCCAATATTCTTTGAATTTCCAAAAGAACGTAAAATTTGTTGAGATTTAAATGAAAACAAGTGAATTCCATTGCAATTACTAAATGCAATAGAATCTAGATTTTCATTTAGACTTATTGACCAAATGTTGTTATATTCTTTTGGGAACTTTGCTTCTTCAAATGATTGTGTGTTTATGTGGTATTTAAAAAAACTTGATAACTCTTTAGATGCGATTAAAACATAATTCCTGCATGGACTTGAACACATGCGTGAATTTTCATTAAAATCACAAAATGAAATGGGAAATGGTTTAAATTTAGTTAACTTATCATCTACTTCTATTAGCTCATCAGCAGTAAAAGTATAACGCTTCAATATGAGTAAGTTACCATTGGGCAGCTGTGATAAGTTGTTGGGAAAGATCGAAGATGTGATGAATGCAATGCTTAATTTCTTACTGTTGCCAAATCTTGAATTCTTATTAATAAAGCATTCAAAGCCTTCAGAATTAGTTGAATAAATCTCATCACGTTTATCAAGCAAATCTCCTTCACATGGTGAATATCTTGCTAATAATTGAGGTTTCATACATTTTTCATAATATGATGCACCTTTCTCTTTTATTAAAATTCTGCTTGTTTCTTCATTTATTTCTGCATTAATTTCTCCAATATAGGAATGTACTTCCCTTCTTAAAAGTCGATCATATTCAAAAGAAATTAATTGCAATTTAGCAATTTCAACTATTTGTAAATGAATTTCACTTTTTAGTACATCTTCTACTTCACTATGAATTTCATTGACATCAAAAAATGACTTTTTTTCAAGATTACTCACAGTATGCTCTGTGAAATACGATAGATTCTGTTCAAATTTCTCTAAATTTGCAATATTGTCTCTAACTTTTCTGAGAATTTTTGTCTGCTCCTGGTTCATAGCTTTAGCCTGTTCCTGATAAGCCTCATTGGCCTGATTAATGATAAAGTTGCGTCTTTTGAGGGCAAGCATATCCATTTGCTTAAATTTTTCCAAAATTTCCAATTCATTTTTTCTGAAGTAATCAATGTAAGATTTAAAATTTTCAGCCTGCAAACTTAGAATTTCTACATTCCTTGCAATGTCATTTGTCAATAATTCTTCTTGCTGTTGAAGTGTTCGTTTTTTATGAACATCATGTAAGACTAGTGCACAACTAACACAAAGTAATTTCTTACATTTTGTATCATCACAATAATATTTCAATTTCTCATTGTGCTCTTTGCAGTAAGGAATAGATTTTGAACTTAATGAGTACACAGTATGGATTTTGTTTCTTTTACCTTTTTCATGATTCAGTCGACAATTCATACATAGAACTTTCCTGCAATCTTTGCATAAATGAACTTCTATTGGTTCAATATCGTCACCACACACATCACAATATTTGAAAGGCTTTTCTGTTTCATTTTCAAAAGACTCAAGCAACCCAATAAACTCAGCATTGCGAAAGTCATCTTTTATTGATTTCACTTCTGTTGGCTTTTGACATACTAGACAATTAATAGTTTCTTGGTTTTTTGCATAGCTGTTAATGCATTGTTTGCAGAAGGAATGAAGACAACTTAAGGCAATTGGTTCTTTATAGGTCTCCAAACACACAGAGCATGTTAATAGTTCCAGAATATTAGTCATTTTCTCAAACCTTTATTGTAAAGCAAACACTACTCACTTCCTCATATAGAATAAACCACATGCCTTACTGTTTATTTGATAATCTTGCAATATGTAATAAAGCTTGCATGAATTTTTCCTCAAGTCGTATTAGTTCGTAGCCAGTCCAAAATCCTGTTAAATTTCTAATAGTATTTTTAACCCTTTAATTAGATTATTACCAAAAGGGAAAAGATTTGAAAAATATTAAATATGGATTTAAAAATACTATTACATATCCTTAATAGCCAACAACAAATTTAGTAAACAAACAGAAATAATTTTTTGCAATAATCAATAAATCAAAAGAATTGTCTACTAAAAGTACTTAAAATCACAATGAAATGCTTCAATTAAGCAAAAAATGCTAAAAATAGCTGGTATAAAACTCTATTGATAATGATACATTTGTAAATGTAAGTGGTAAAAAATTTCATTCCAAATTAAAAAAATATATATTTAAGAACAATGGCTTTATGCATATTATTGTTAACTAAGTTATTATATAAATTTCTATTCTACATTTATTGCCTGTAAATAACTACCAAAAATAATTGCCGAACCTCTCCTGGTATTTTTCTATAAGCCAACTTTGCAGCATTTAAATCACTAGCATGTGTCTAAAATTCTAATTCAACTCAAACGTCTGTAGTATGCAATTAGACACTATATTATTCACAACCCAAAAACCTATAGGGAGAATATTCTATTTAACAAATATATATGCCCAAAAGAATGCAAAGCTTTTGTAACACAAACAAGGTTCTATAGTAGAACTTAACCTCAATTAAAGGAGAAACATTAAGTGATCTCTGTAAATATTGTGCACCTGATAACAAAAAATTGTGAAAAAGTAAACAATTGGCATATTACAACTATCACAACTGAAAAAATTCCTGCAATAAATCAAAATGTAAACCATGAAAAATTGCTTTTCTTTAGATAAATCACAAAACATTATGCAAATTATTTACCATTGAAAATGAGACCCCAAAGCATTTTATATTGCACAGTGCAGCCAGAACACTCTAGAAACCTGCAGACTCTCACATTTTTAGACTTTCTTAGCATATTGAAGTTCCTATCAGGAATTGTATATTGTATAAAAAGCATAGTCCTGACAAAAATAAAAAAAGTGTAGCTTGGACAGATTTTGCACATTTATATATCTTTTTACCTAACACATAAAACCTTGGTGGATAGTTGACAACTTCTTTTTAGCTCCTCAGTAAGTATATAATTGAGTGTTTATTTAGCTTATTATGTTACTTTTACATTTTGGTTTGGTTTTGTTTAGTTTTTCTTGTTTTGTGTATATTTTTTGTTTAGTTTTGTACATATGTCCCTTACTTCTTCATATGTATGTCTAAATACTTGCTTTGCTCTTTGCAAAAGTATTAAATTTTTAACACTGAATTCATATGAGGCCATTTAATTAACAACAGATATAAAATGCTGAAATGGTTAGAAAAAAAGTAGTTTCTTGTAAAAACATAACATGGCAAATCAACATTTTTACAACTTTGTTGAAAAGGATTCTTTAGCAAAATATTGGGTCAGTAAAATTGCTAGAAATTTGTAAAAATACTTCTCAATACAAAAGATTAACAGTAATGAAAACACAGATCTATAAAAATTTTAAAGGTCTAAAATTTAATTTATATGCATATGGCAGAATCAACCACCTTGAGTAAAATATGTTACTCTTATGTGGAAAGTCCAATATTTAGATTTCTTTTGTCATCAGTAGATAATAATGTAAACCTCCTTTCTGAGGTCATTAAGTATTTCTTTATAATGTTCTCTTGTTGGGACATAAACTACTCTATTCTTCAGTGGAAAATTCTAACCAAATTAAGATTATAAGAAGAGTAAGAAATTGCAGTTTGCTTTATATCTGCAATTTAGCAAGATAATTGGAAACCAATACTATTCCTTGTCTGTATAAACTTTAAAAATAATATACAATGGAGTTGTTGCTTCATGTCCAAACATTGCTTTAAAACAAGAAACTCGTCCAAACATTGCTTTAAAACAAGAAACTCCTGTAGTACTATGCAAAGATGAATTATAATAATATTAGGCTTTCTTAATAACTGCACTGTTCTTCCCCTCAATATGAGATGTAGGAGCACAAAGTAATTTGAATAGTGTTTTATTAGTTAATTCTGCCATACCATTAGATTGGGAAATGTATACTGTAGTATGTTCATGTAAATTTCCAAATGCAATGTCAATTATTATTTTCTGCATATGTTCTAAAGTTAATATCCATTGGTGCATGATAACATCTGCAACTTTCTTTGTAGTAATTTAATCTGGTAGTATAATTTTCAAATATTTCATGAAATTATCAACCATTACTATAATGTATTGAAAGTTATTATTATCTTTAGATATGCTTTTTATCAATCAATGTAATCAATTTCATTGGGAAAAGTTGGATTAATTTTATTAATTGTTGAAAATGTTCTTTGTTAGTTAGTAGACATATTATACATTTATTAATAACAGCACCCTTTGTTTTTGGAAAATTGTGGCAAATGAAACATTCATTGACTGTTTTTGATAATTGTAAAATAACTATATATCTGTTCTCATGGATTTCTCACACAAATTGCCTTTGAAGTAAAAAGAAACAGCAACTTTATTATTGTGGGATTTGGCATATAGCAAATTGTTTTCAATGGTAACCCAATTGTAACATCCTCTACCAGGCATCACTGTATCTCCTGTGTTACAATATAGGACTGGTTGTGTATTTGCAGGTAGGGAATTACTAACTCAACACTGCTATAGCTTTTATATCACTCCAATAGCTTAAACTTTGATAAATTAACTAAAAATTGCCTAAGTAATGACGTGTTCAATTGAATAATAGCACTTGTTTGGATAAGCAAGAAAAATTATATCCACGGTGATTCTTATAAAAGAATTCTTAAAAAACGAAGCCCACCATTAAAAATGACAGCTTAATTTATTATAAAATTTCAACTAAGATTATTACAATTCTCTGATTCGAAACAAGACGATTGATGAATATATCTTGCAATAGATAAAATACGAAATTGATTTGCTCTATGCATATACTGGAAAAAATTTTAATCTCCAATTTCTTTAATTGTTGCATTTAGGTGGTCTATTATTCTTTTTTTTGTTGTAGTTTGGTTATCAATATTTAATTCATTAATATCAGTTGAAAGTCCTTTCCTTATTTCATTTTCATTTGGGGTATTTTGAGTAAAAGTTGAAAAGTAGTCTGTTTTTTATTTGGAAGTTTTTCATAAGATTTAAAGTTATCAAAAAATTTATATGGATAGGCTAATTTAGATTTTATAAATTAACTTTCACTAAAAAATCTCTAGAGATTGGTTTTTCATTAAGAGGATCTTTATGTTTTTCATAGTCAACTGAATTGCTTGTTACCTTTATTGTTGTGGTGGAAAATCAATTTGAACAAAATAGTCTAAATTCATATTTTACATACTAGCTGTTTTGTTTGTCATACACACATTATGCTTTGTATTATGCTACAATACAGAATTATACTAGGAAAGGGTTTTTTTTTTATTCCTCAATCCATATTTTTTTAACTATTCATTAAAAATTATAGCATTATTTCATTTAGTAAGATAATTCTCAGAGCAAACATCCTGCTAGTTCAATTTCAGTATGTTACTTCTAATTAAAATTGGCTCTTGGTAGAGTTGAATATAAATATGTGTCAATTTAGCCTCTTGAATATTTTATAAAGAACCCTAGTGACCTTTTTTAGAAACACAGGGTTTTTGTGATAAAGCCAAGATGATCCCATTCTCAATTTTTCAAAGCTACCACTTTTTGAAGTTTTAGTAATATAGTAAATGTTTAATATCATACAAATTATTCTTTTGTAGGAATGTATTTGCTCTCTTATTTTAAATTCTTTATACAAATTGGAAATTAATTCCATTTTTTCAATTTCCACTACTTTTAAGTCAATTTCCCTTTCATTAACATCAAAACTGATATTTTTTCTATAGTCACATCATGCTCTATAAAATGTGACAGATTCAGTTCAATTTTCTCCAATTTTAATCTATTTTCTTGAACTTTTTAAAATTTTGAAAAGTTTTGACTGCTCTTTGTTCATAGCATTACATAATCATCACATAAATCATCTTCTACTGAATTCACTTCTGTTGTCTTTCAACAATGGGCACATACTCTTCAAGAATTGATCACTGCTTTTCATCCCTCAGATCTGCTTACAGTGCAGTCAAAGACAATTAATCTCAAGTTTTTGTGTTCTAGCATTTAGAGCTCCAGTAATCTAAAGAATGAAAACATCTTTAATAAAAAAGTTACAAAACAATACATGTTCTCATTATAAACTGTTAGAAGATGCTAAAATTGAAAATATCAAAAGCAATTGGACTCTGATGAAAGTTAAATTAAGAGAATTCATCTACCACAGGCCAATGGAGTGGTGGAAAGGCTAAATCAAACACTGATAAAATTGATAAGAGTGGCAACAATTAGAATAGGAGGCAACAAATGGAGAAAGGTAGTAGAGATGGTGGAGTATTTCTATAATGCATTAGTAAATTCCACAACAGGGATAACACCATTCAAAGCCATGTTTGGATGAGAAGCAGCAACACCTCTATCAATGAAGGTCTTCAATTATAGTGATAAAATGGACAATGATTAAATAAAACAATGAAAAGGCCAAATCACACTAATCCACAAGGCAATGTGTCAGAGCATCAAAAATCAGCACAGTAGATGACAAAGTATATGCATTTACACATGTAAAATTAGCTGATGTAAACCATGTCTTGAAAAATAAAACAATCTGGTCTGGTCCATACACAAGCACATAGACATTACCCAATAATGAGTATGTATTAGACAAAGATGGGGTAGTACATTGCCAAAACTTGAAGAGAGTGACTTCAGACATTGAAGAAATGAAGTTCAATGACAAAGCCAAGTTCAAAATAATGCAAAATAATGGAAATGAGATTATATATGAAATGAATGATTTATATAACATCCCTGAAGAGAAATATGATGAGGAGTTCAGATGTGATTGCAAAACTGAAATTTTAGTTAGAAGAATATAGCTTAGAAGGCAGCAAAACTAGAAATGTAAATGTCCCTGAAGTATGGTACTAAAATTTACTAAGTTAATTTAGGAACATTGAACAAAATAATGCACCAACAATTAGAGAAGAGGATATGCAGAGAGCAAAAAGCATGGGAGCACACAACAACCAATCAGAAGAGAAGACTGAAAGGAGGGTCTCAAACCAAATGTTGATTCAATAGTGGAAGGGATGAGAACAAAGAATTGATGAATAAAAGACAAAGAGTGAGAAGGTGTTGTATTAGTCCCAATCACTGATTCAAGGGCACAGAGACATACAGACACAAGGCCTCTCCCACTACTAGTCTGCACCACTGATTCAAGGGCACAGCAGCAGCACAACTTTCCTTCCAGAATACCATAAAAGTAGAACCAGAGATGCATGCTTACAAAAATAATAAAAGGTGTAAAGATGATAAGGAAAGGGGGCATAACAGAACTTATTGAAATATGAGAAATGATCACCAAGACACAAAGAGTAATGCAGCTAGAAGATGAGCTGCTAACATCAACACAACTCTTCCTACCCTTGAAAACAAAAGAAAGGATAGACTGAATCAGCATCAAAAACAGAGAGGGATGAGACCAGCAAGTACAATGGAATGGGTAGATACTGACAAAGAAATATTTGTGGTTGAAAAAGGAACTACCAACAAGTAAGGGAAGAACAAACTGTAGCCACAATGAAACTAATGTTCACTGAAGCATTTTTGAAAATAGATCTAGAAGAACTACTGAAGCCATAAAACTAATTAGCCGTGGATGTCAAGTGCATCGCAACAAAACTGGAGATAAAGGACAATGTAAAAGTGAAACTGAAAGGTGAGGTTTATCAGAGAAATTCTGGGAGAAGCTACAGGAGAGCAAAGTGACCTACCCAGCTATGATAGTCATGGCAAAAGCACTGACAACAAGTGTGACATACAGAGAAATAGAAAGACAAATTGAAATGAAAATACTAAAATGCACACCATTGGAAATGATATCAATTCCCATGATACTGCCATGATAAAGAATACCAAAAGACAAGAAAATCTCAAAAGACTACAGGCATGAATATATATCATATGAGAACACAAGAGAAAAGGCAAGAATAATGGTCAATAAAGAAGAGTACAAGAAGTCCAAATAAATAATGCTCAGAAATGACAATAGAGATAGGATATATATCAAAGAAACAATAACTCCATATGATCTATATACTGAAGGGCTTCCAATAAATGAACAGTAATAACAGTTATGAGAAGTAATCAAAAATTAAACAACAAAGGCAGTAATATTATTTTTATGAGTAAATGATAAATTTGGCTTGATATGTGGAACAAGAGATATAGGTACTACAACATATTGAAGTGGGCAGAGATTATAACAATGATAAGAATGAACAAGAATGACCCTAACAAAATAACAAAAAGGAAGTAAGAGAAAACATCAGTTTCTTCTACAAGGGTGTGGCAAATTTGAGAAGTAAGAGAAAAATCTTTATATTTTTCTACAAAGAAGCAACAATACCAGAAGGGCTGGCACACATGAGTTGAGCTGATGCCCAGATGATAAAATTTGTAAAATTAAAATACAAAATTATAAAAGCAAAGTTCTTGCTGATTAAATAATTTGACAAATTGATTGAGGGTGAAATCACTTCTCACTATTTTTAGCCAACTAAGCAAAAGTGTCTAGTTAATTTAAATTCCAATATACAGGGACTAAATTTAATTCAGTATAAATTAGATTACAATGTTGGAATAATTATTGAAGTATAATCTTTGGATATCCTTTTTTACTTTATTACCAGGTTTGCTTAATTACCAATGTCAAGCTAAATGGTTCATTTTGAGTAGTAGTCAGGATGCCATGAAGGGAAAGATTGTATGTTTTTGCTCCTGATTCACATAATGCACTTATATTAAGTGTACAACTTGAAGTTTTTGATTAGCTGACTAGCAATTGTATTCAAACATGTATTTAATAATAAACTCAAAAAATGGCTAGTTAGCCAAATGTAAGTTATTTATTAAATCTTTTTCTAATTCAAATTGTTGACTATAATGAGAACATTTATTATATCAATTATCTTACATGTAGGTTAGGAAGCTGCTAATTATTTACTTAATGATTTGAATGGTGATAGTTCTTGGTAATATCAAAATTTGTTAGTTAATTATTAATGAAGCAGCTAGTGGCAAGTCAGGTTGCAAAGACATGTTAAGGAAAAACACAACAATACACTTTACAATTGAGCATAATTCAAATTGTGTCTATTCATTAGTAATTAGTGTCATAGGTTAAGGTACACATAATTGACTTCATTGATCTGAGTGTTGGAGACACTTCAAAGAACTTGGACTGCTGAATCTGTTGCTGACATTGGGAGCAGTGTCAGGTGGATGCCCAACCATTTGGAGTACTATGGAACCACTTCACCTAAATATTCATTATTAATGTATAGATTAATTACAGTTAATAAAACATATTTATAAAGTGCTAAGATCATAGAAACTGTCAGATCCCTGCCTGCTGAATTACCATAAAATTAAAGAATCAGATTTAAACAAATAGACATTGGGCCTGGTAGGAGATGCTACAAAAGGTCAACTAGTCAATATACCTAACTTGAATGAAGATCATTGCAAAGGAAAAATCCACTACTTGCAACAAATCTATAACAAACAGCAACAAGAGAGGAAGTGTGAAAAAACCCAATCCAGAGTAGTGGTAACTCCACTTGAATTGAGATTAACACCACCCACCAATGGGACAGATCAGTCCCCAATGATGGAACTACAAACAATTCAGATTTCCCCAAAAACAAGTCTGCAGGAAATTTATGAAATCTTAGAAAAGAGTCAGGAAACTGAAATGATGTTAAAAATTGAGATATGGCAGTTGATGGAGAAATTCCAACAAATGGACAAAGAGAGAGAAAACCTCATAAAATAATTCAAGACTGACATGAGCTCAAGGTTGGAGGAACAGAGTAAACTATTTCAACAACAAATAAGAAGATTAATGCAACAGCTAGCCAAGTCAAACAAAAAGTTCATAGAACAGAGCAAAAAGTGGGAAAGGATGTACCATAAATTAGAAAAAGAAAATAAACAATTAGTGGAAGACAATGAAATCCAATTACATGAAATCAAACAGCTAAGAGACAAACTCTGACTGATTAAATTAACAGAAGAGGAGAAACATTGAGAAATAGAAACTCACAAGATGGAATTTGAAGAAGAAAAAGAGAAAGAACTACAAACAATGTCTGAAAGGAGAAACCAGTAAGAGAAAGAATTTGAATTTTGTGAAGAGTAAAGTGAGAAGAAAAAGCAGAAAACAATGGATTAAATAACAAGATCAGTAGCAAAACAATTCCAAAATGAGTAAAAAATAAACAAACAAATAAAACCAAAGTTTGAAAAACCAATTCTGCAACACAACAGAAACAATGAGACAATTCCTTGCAAAGCCACAATTCCAAAATTTAATGGAAAGGTAGATGGATACAGTCCTACTTTCACTGAATGGTTCCAGATGTTTGAAATTAAAATGATGGAAATAAAGGTGAACCAAGAGGCAGCAGCAAGGCTACCATTATATTTGATAGGAACTATGTACCAGCATTATTTACTATTAGACACTAAAATGAAAAGAGATTACAAATTACTAATAAAGGGACTTCATGGAATACTATGAAAACAAAAGTTTTAAATATCAATAACACATCATCCTTAATGCAACAAAGATGAAGAAGAATGATGACATAAGGAACTATATTCAACAAGTGGAAATACTGCTAACATTGAGTTGATGAAGATTTTATAGATTCAGACAGAGAAGACTATAAAATACCAAACATAAAAAAGGAAGAATAATGACACTTGGAAGAAGAAATAAGACAGCTGAAAGACTTATTGGAAAGACACAGAAGGTTATTTAATTACAGAGAAATAACCATGGACAAACCAATAAAATTGAGTACTAGTGCAATTAAAGGAAAATACAATCAAATATTGAATGAACTGATGAACAATGAATTAATTCAACCAAGGGAAAGGTGATACTCAACCCCAATCATGTTTGTAAAACAGGGAAACAAATATAGATTATGCATAGACTTCTGGAAGTTAAACAAAGTAACAGAAAAGGATTAATATCCACTGCCAAGGACAGAGGATGTCCTGTATGAAGCAAGCAAACACAAATACTTCATGTTGAAAGACTTATGCAAAGCATATTGGTAGGTGAGGACAAAAGAGGAAGATATTGAAAAGACAGCATTCATAATTCCATATGGTCTGTACAAATTGATTTACATGGAATTTGGTCTTTGTAATGTTCCTGTGATGTTTCAATAGTATACAACAAAAATATTAAAAATAAGACACACAAAATGGAAGATGGAGTGACCACATACATTTATGATATCATAGTAACAAGTGACACAGTGCAAGACACATAGATATATTGGGAAGAACTCTAGATATATTAGAGAAAGCTGCACTGCAAATAAACAGAAACAAATGCAATATATTGAAGAAGAAGGGAGTATTTCTGGGAAGAGACATTATTTGGAATATAGAAAAACCAAGTAATAAAAAGGATATTCAAAGAATAATGGGATTCCTCAACTGCTATGGGACATTTATTCTGAATATTGATGGGAAGAAAGTGAAAATGACTAAACTGATGAGGAAAGCAATAACATTTTCCTGGACATGGGAAGAGCAAGAAAAGTTAGACAATATAAAAAACAAACTTGCAAAACTGGCATCACTCAACAGGCCAGATTATACAGACATATTAATTTTAGATTGCAATGCAAGTAATGGCTGATATCAAGGAAACAAAATTAGATGAAAAGATGAATTAAAATTAATGTGTGTAATAATAATGAAATAATATGCATGGATGATTTAGACAGTCTTCCTGAAGGGAACTATGATGAGGAGTTTCAAGCTGATGGCATAGATGAGAATTTAAAAATAAGAATAATGCTTCAGAAGGCAGCAAAAAATAGAAATATATATGACCCTGCAATATGGGATTTAAATTTAAATTTAGGAAAATGGAAGAAATTAATGCAATAATCACTGAAGAATAGAGTATGTAGAGAGAGAGAAGAACAAAAGAGTAGTCAACAAAGAGGAGAAAAGAATGAAAAGAAAGTCTTAAACCAGACATTGATTCAAGGACAGAAGGGATGTATAAGAAAGAAATGAATAAGAGACATAGAGTGCGAAGGTTTGTAAGTATTCCCCATTGTCAATTCAAGGACACAGGGATGAACAGACATGAAGCCTCTCCTGCTAATAGTTTGCAAAGCTAATTCAAGGGCAGGCAAACAATGAGTGCACAATAGAAGAACAATTTTCCTTCCAGAAGTCTACAATGCAAATTCAATGGCAGTTGGAAAGACAGAGTTTCAGGGGAAGGTGTAAGTCTGGGAATAACCATAGTAATACAAAAGTGACAGTACTATGGAGCCCACAGCTGGTCAAGTACTAAAAGAGCAAATGAAGAGAACCAATTCAAGGTTGATCAAGTAGAAAAAATTAGCAAAAGTTCAGAGCCTATGGACTACGTCATAAGGATACCACTAAGAATTAGTCAGGTGGAAAAGCTACACACCCCCTCAAAAACCACCTCCAAAAGAACAATAAGATCAAGAGAAAGAGAAAAACAGATGTTGAAAATAGATGGAGAAACATTACATCCATATTTCATGGCAACAAAAATGAGATGCAAGTCTTTTGAAAAGCTATTGCCAGAAACAAAAGCACACATAAGAAAAACTGCTGAGAGAGAGCACAAACCTACCAATAGTGTTAGATGGAGAACACAGACCCATGGTAAATGTAATCATCAGCTAACTGAGCAACATGAATGAAACATTAGAAAGACCATGCATGAGAAGTATGGTGCATATTACACTTGATGAAGACTTCTTTTTGTCAACAGTACAAAGCATAATGGCACATGTAGAACAAATAGCAAGCATACCCCAAATATATATTGACAAAGAAAATTTAACAATAATTCACATCCTGAAAGAAACAGAGTACAACAAAGGCCTAGAAAATCAAATCAACTAAACATTGAGATAGCAAAAGTGCAAAAAGTACATATGATGATAATAGTGAAAACTACAATGGAAGACCTACCAGATTTCTTATACAAAATCTGCATGCAAGTGCAAAATGTTTTTGTAGCAGAAAGGAAATCAACAGAGACCATGATATCCAAGATAAGCAAATTCAATCTACAATTATGTTATTGGGCTCAAGTGTATAGGATAATGAAGATGATTGAACTAACAATGGATGAAAAGGGGTAGAAAAAGTGAATACATTGTTCATGAAGTGCAGCTTAGCACAGCAACAGGAACACTTAACAGAAATAGAAATTCTATGGAAAATAAGGAAACTACAGAAAAAGACAACTGAAGAATGGCCAATAATAGTAATAGAAGCACAGTCAAAGAAATACCACAAAATGATAGAAGTAGTGCTAAATGAAATAAACTGAGATTATGAGCAAAACAGAAAAATGTCTTCAAAAGTTTAATATTCAATGAAAAGAACACACTGAATGACAGTGTGGACATTGATGATTTTTATAACATAAGACAAGGAATTGAAACTGCCAATATCAATAAAAAAACATGAAATAAACTGACAAAAGCAAAAAAATTCGAAATTGCCCCTTCACCAATAAACATGAACACAAAGAATTGGATGCTGAAGGGACATGTTGAAAAGATTGAGTTGCCAGATAAGTTTAAAAAGCCAATGCAAATAATAGAAAAGTTAATAAGCAGAATCATCCTCAACCAAAGCCCAATGGGAAAAATGTCAATAGTAGAAATGGCTAATAGAACAGGGATATGCCCAAGCAAAATATTGATTTTTAACAAACCAATGAAGAAATACATGTGGGGTGCAACATTGGAAACATGGTTGAGACAAATAGAGGAACAACCATAGATCACAACCAGGAAAATCATAAAAAAATAGCAAGCACCACAGACATAATATATGTGATTAGAAAGAAAATATGCAGTATACAATAGTGGAAGAAATAAACTGATATTAAATAGAGAGCTCAAGATGTGCATTTACAAAAATAAGGAAAAGTGCATAAATGATGAAGAAAGATGGAATAATGGAACCAATTGAAATATGGAAAATGTTCCCAAACACCAAATGTGAAATGCAAGTAGAAGATGAACTGTTAACATTAACTCAATTGATCTTATCCCCAAAATTAGAAGAAAAAATCAAAAGAATCAATATTGAAAAATGGAGAGGTGCAAGCCCAGCAAGTACAATGTAGTGGATTGACACAAGTGATGAAAGGTTTTAAGTTGAAATAACAATAACTAAGGAGAAACAAAAAGACACACAAAAAAGAAATTAGCAACAGTTGAAATAAGACCAAACAGTAGCCACAATAAAACCAATGTTTATGGAAACTTTCACAAGAACAGAATTAGAAGAATTATTAAGAACATATAATCAATTGGTGGTAGACATGGAATGCACCACATCATGATTAGAGATAAAAGACAATGTAATAATGAAGTTGAAGATGCAGGGCCTAACAGAAAAGTTTTGCAAAAAGATGCAGGAAAGTAAAATGAACTACCCAGCAATGATAGTCATGGAAACAGCACTGAAAATATGTGCAATATACAAGTAAATAGAACATCACATCAAAACAAAAATACTGAAAAGCACACCATCTGAAATGATATCAATTCTGATAATAATGCTGAGATGGAGAGTACCAAAAGACAAAAAGTTAGGAAAAGGAAACATGCATGAATACAAGTCATATGCAAACATGAGAGAAAAAGCAGAAACCATAATTGACAAAGAATAGTACAGGAAGTCAAAGGAGATAATGATTGGAAATAATAACAAAGAAAGAATATACACTGAAGGAAAGATAGGTCATATGATCTATATGTTGAATGACTTCCAGTAAATGTACAAACACAGAATTTATGAGAGGAAATTGAAAAACACACAATAAATGCTCTAATGCTATTCTCAGGAGTGAATGATATAGTTTGGCTTGACATATGAAACAAACAATACAGATATTAAGATGTGTTGAAGTGGGTGGAAACAGTGACAATGCTAAGAATAAACAAAAACAATCCTAATGAGATAACTGAAGAGGAGGTGAGACAAAACATAAGTTTCTTTATAAAGATGTTGCAAATGCAAGAAGTTTGAAAAATTCTTCAAAATCTTTTACCCAGACACTGCAATACCAGAAAATCTGACAAATACTAGCAGGACAGATGCTCAGATTATATTGATAGAGTTAAAGCAATTGCACCTATACAGGAATTTCTATGAAATAATTTCACAAAAAATGAATGAACTAAAACAAGTCACAATGATATCAGAAGATGTAAAAGAAAATATGCAAACATAATAACTATGGAAAAGAAGCTGTTCTCAAAATGATGAAACAAATTAAATTTGCAACAGTTAATTGGAGCAACCAAAAAGCTGAAATGATAATAAGATGGGCAGATGCACTAGTGCATGGAGAATGAGCTGTACTAAAAATAATGCAAGCTAATGAGGGCATGTGGCATAATCCATCACATAAGCTGCTGAAAACCAAAGAAAAATAAAGAAAGAAGATGATTAAACTCAATTGGGCAACTTAAGTGATGAAATCTTTTAATGAAGATTTATAAATTAAATATAAAAATGTATGAGAAAGTACTTGAAAACAAATTAGTTTGACAAAAATCTGAGGGCAAAATCCCTTATCATTAATTTTAGTAATCTAGGCAGAAGTGTCTTAGTAATTCAAAATTCAAATCAAAAGGTTCTTATTTTAATTGAAAGTATAAATATATTAGAAATATTGCAACTATTTTCTTTGGAAAGCTTATTTTGTTATTGAATCCAGTATGATTAACTATTACAAATCTCTAGCTAAGTGATTTTTGCTGAGTAGTGGTCAAGATCCAATGATGGGAGCAAATCAAGGTTCTTCATCCCTGATCATGAAATGCATCTAAATTAAATGTATTGCTCAGAGTTTTTGACATATTCCAATTAGCTTTCTATTCCATTATGTATGTTATAAGAAATTTGGAAGCAGCTAGTTAGGCAATTGTAGGATACATCTTAGCCCTTTTTGATCTAAATTTTTGACTATAAATTGACCAATAATGAGAACAGTTATTATTATATTAATTATCTTATTTAAATTTAGGTTAGGAAGCTGCTTTATATTTAATAGGTAATTTGAATGCCAATTGATTTTGGTAATGGTGATATGTTAAATACATTAAATTGTTAACAAAGCTGTCAGTGAAAAGTTGTGTTGCACTGATGTCAGTTTATATATTAGAATTGAAACCCAACATCACACAATGCAAAGAGATTTTAAGTCAATTTGTGTCTGATCATTAGTAAGCACCATCATAGGATAGGGTAAACATAATAAGCTTCTTTGAGATAAGTGTCAGAGATAAATTGAACAAATTGAATTACTGGATCTGTTGATGACAAGGATAACAGTGTTGGATGGATACCCAATAAACAGGATAACTGTGGGAGACCTCATCTAAACAGTGATTGTTAATACATCTCCTAATAAAAGTTAACAGAGAAATATTAATAATTCACAGAGCAGTTGAGAACAAATAGATGGAGAACCAAAGTATCAGATTTGGGTAACTTGATATTGGTCCTGGTAGGAGATGCCATATTATGATTAGTAATGTTAAATGAGGAGCATGAGAAAATTAAATAACCAGAATGGTTAAAAGATATACAAGTAATAGTAAAAGAAAAACTGGAAAAACTAAATCAAATGATTCTAAATGATGATGTAGCAATAAGCAAAAACAAACAAACAGAAACAGAAGAGGAATTTGTTGAAAAATTGCTAAAAACATTACACAAATGTAAAACAAATGTGTGAAATAGAAACAGAAACAAAACCAGTATTCAACAAATCTATATTATCAGATAATGAAAATGACATACCTATTTTAAAGTGATACTACTTGGTAGAAGTAGATACTCCTTGGCAGAGAGATTTAAAAGGGGAAAAAATGAAAAATAACACAAGAGAGATGGTAAAGAACATTGAAAAACCAAGAACCAGGAAAGACTTACAAAGAATAATGGGGTTTATAAGTTATTACTGATACTTCATAATTAATATTTCATAAAAAACCCATAAAATGACAGCATTATTGAAAAAATCTATCCAAACTACCATTGCTGAAAAACCCTGAATATGACAAAGAATATATCCTCATCTG
>CABFPE010000838.1:98798-115345 GCA_900660155.1 Hofstenia miamia
TGCGCAAAATATTGCCCAAAATAACGGTGAAGTGATGAAAGCAGTGCAACTGCAGCTTTAAATGGTCCTTGGGTTAGTCGTTAGGCTAGGGAAATCTAGCAATAAACTGCAACCGTTAATATCTTTTGCAAAAATCAGTTCCCTCCATTATATATATGTGAATTAGGGGCTATCTGCAAGGCCAAGCAGTTATTACAATATCTCTTTTATCATGTAAATTTTAATGCAAAAGCATAGGTTTACAATTGATTACAAAATGCCTAATAAATCCTCATTATTATCTCAAAATTGATGTGTCCAGCCTTCCAACTCATAGAAAGCAATTATTTAGAAACATCAAAATATTGGCATATTCAAATTAAACTTACATGTCAATAAGATATCATTTATTACAAAAAATAGAAGTTTTATTTCTCTTATACTAACACCCCGAGGTAATACTGAATGCCATCTATTAGAAAATATTCTATCAGGCCAGAAAATGTAATTCAGGTAAGCAAAATTTTCAATTATTGAAAAAAATGTAAAATAAGCCCTGTAGAAATCCGAACTGACCTGGAATTTATAACAAAGCATCACTATGAAAAGGAAGGAACGCAACATTAAAACTGCCTTAATTGTCGAAAGCCGCACAAAGACTAAAAGATTTTGTTTGTCAGTTGAAGGTTTTTCAGGATTTGGTAATGTATTGAGTTATAAATTTCGGTTTGTTTTGTTTTTTTGCATTAAATGATGTGTAAATTCGAAATTATATACTTATTATTCCAGAATTATCATGGTTGAACAGTTGAGAAATCCGTTGCAGGACAATTGCGATACAACTAACTTTTAATATTAAAAGAGAAATTTTGTACACTAGAATATTACATGGTGGGTCGGAAATGTGCATGGAGCAAGCCGGAATGGACCGGACCTGGGACCGACTTGGAATGAAATATTGGAGAAAATTTGCTGTGGAAATAGCCTGAAGTTTAAGAAAAGCTTACATTACGCAATCACCTCTATTGCAGTGAATGCGGTTAAAATTCAAAATTTTTTGAAATATTATATTAGCATAACATAATCTAAGATTCAAATCATGATTTTTAATTTCTTTGATGCAAACTTCTATCACACCCAAATTTGATTATAGAAAACCGAAAAATTGATCAATTTTATAGGAATTCAGTAAACTGAGCATATTCAGTCTTCAGGAAAGTTCTGGCAGTTTTGGAATGGAACACATTCAAATTTTTATTGCCGTCGATAAGGTTCATGAAATAATAATATTGATTTTATTATTAAAGACATCTTTCCAAGCTGCGGGTCGTTTGCATAGCTCATTTTTGAAAAAGGTTTTCCCAGTGCTTTTTGATATCTTCTTCAATTTTGAAATTTTTCGCTCAAAATTGTAAGAAAAATAGCAAACGATATTTAGACAGTGAAATCTACGGGCACATGGTGGATGTTGCAGAATTTTCCAGCATAGTTTGCAAATTTAGGAGTCCTCAAGCTGCGTAGTATTATAATAATACTGAACCTCTCTTCTAAAAGAGAAAAAAATTCTTAACTGTGCATAACTCAAAAACTTAACACTATGCTCAATCTGAAACCACGAAAAATAATCCCTACAGAAGAACATTAGTTAATATGGTCAGGACCATTTCACATTAGAATGTCGTACACAAAAGAATATTGATTTTGAGACTAGTTCAATTATATAATCAAAAGCTATCCTGTTTGAAATCATTTCTTTTTAAGCTAATACCATATTTCATCTTTTTATAAATTTTTATGTTTAAAGTATAATAATTTATGTAGTTATTTGAAATCCATTTGTTAAATTATAATGTACTTTTGCGTCATCCTCCCCACTCAAATAATTGCAAAAGTATACAAGTTTCTCAATATAATAATTATAGACCTAACCCAAATCCTTTCCCCAACCTCAATATTAACAAGCATAAGCCTAAGCCTAAACTAAGCCAACTCACACCTTAGTCCTAGCCCTAACCCAAACCATACCACAAACAATATGTAGAAGGGATATGCAAATATATTAATAATATTATTAGTTTCAATATGAATTATAAAATAATTATAATGTACTACTAATAATATGATAATTAGTGTTTCAACCAGGCGACTTTTGTTTAGATAGCAGTTTTAGGATTTGTCAATATTTATTCAATCACAACAGCAGCTTTTCCTTCAATCTTTTAACGTAGTTACTTTGTTTTAAAGCCTTCTTAAAAAGCTTTGCGTTGTTAACATAACTTAAAACAAATATGTTTTCATTGAGTCCGCGCTATCATAGTGAAGCAAATAGTGTAATGTTAGGTTTATGTTTTGGGATAAGAATTTGGATAAGGTTAGAGCTGTGTTTACGGTTATATTTTCGTTTAGGGTTAGGGATATAGTTAAAGTTAGGTTTGGAATTAGGGTTATGAATTAGGAGTTGGATTGGGTTCCGAGTGGGAGGGAGATAACTCAAAAGTACCTTTTTTTGAATGTAATAAATCATAGCATAATAATGGAAACTAAACGGCGTTTGGACGAGCATTTTCTAAAAGTATTTGTTGTATGGAGAGAATGCATCCGACGGTACTAGTCTGAATAAACATGTAATGCCTGCGGTACTTTGCGATTTAAACATTCACCTTGCTGCAATGTCTTAGCAGTCATCGATGGGACGCGGGATGTTGCGGATTAAAATATCACCACCCTTTCACATTTTTATATTAAAGGAATAAGTAAATATTTGATTAATGATAAGTTTACCTTGAACATTGTGTAGAAACTTGGTTCTGATCAATTAGCTGTTGATTGTGAGCTTTGTTTGATCTATTGCGTGAATCTTCCTGAAGCTCTTCAAAAATCTATAATTTCAAGTGAAATCAATCTAAAGATCTTGATGATGGATAAATTTTCGTAATTACCACTGATTATAGCATGATATATATATTAAATGGCGAACAATATTACAATACTTCTTAGTACACAATCAAAAAGATAATTTTGTATTTAAAATGTTCAATATTTTGTCGATATCAACATACTCGAAGTTTCTAACAAGGGACGTTTTCAAATCAGAAGCTTCGTTGTGCAAACTTCTTTTCAAAATGAATATTTCTTGCTCTATCTAAGGCTATAGTATGTAATAGCAAACCCAGTCACTCGAGTCATTTGTGAAATTTGTTTGTATAAGAAACATAGTTCTTCTTCTTCTTCTTATTATTATTATTATTATTAAAATTTTATTTTTCTTTATATTTAGATTTGTTTTGAAAAACTTAAAGTAAGAATTAGTAAAATGAATGTGCTTACAAAGTGTGCTGCACAATTTGCGTGCACAAAGTCAAAAACAGGTTTTGAGCTTTAAAAACTCAATATTTAATATAATTTAATTATGTACATTTTTCTTATGAATTCCCAATTGCGAAAATTCTTGAAACTTTTTTGACACATAAATTTAACAATAATCGTTTTTTTTCTACTGATACTAGTTCTCCTTAGAAGTCCCAATATTATTGATTAAGAAAAAACCGAAGCTTAGTACTCGAATTAAGTATTGCAATTAAGTAATTATAAAAACATTAGGATTATAATAGAATATATATGTATATATATATATATATATATATATATATATATAATGCAGCTATGTTTTTGTTCTTATGGTTTAGTTGTCTTAATGGGTATAAATTCTAAAGTTTTTTCGACTTAACAAGAAGCAAAATAAAAAGAACAGACTAAGTAAAGTTAGAATTTTGAAGCATGCAGATATATTATATTTTATATTAGATCTAGCTCATGGTTAATTTTGGTACACATTAAATAAAAATTTCGATTTTATATTAATGTTTTGTGCTTTACTTTCCATTAGGGACCTTTCCGGTTTGTTGAAATAGTGCACTAATTCCATTCATTTATAATTTCTGTAATAGTTCAGATGCCTGTTAGCTGATGAAAACCTTAAATTTTTTAACAACGTGATGCATTTCATCACAAATTTGCTGGGCTAGGTTGCAAAAGCGAAAAAAGCAGCGTTATTGTATTACAACGTGTTGCTTTGCTACATTGTTACATTGCAGCTTTAATGAAACGTAGACTACCTGGTTGCTTAAGGCAACCATTTGCGTTATTGCAGCGTTTCATTATAACGCTGCTAAAGCCAGAAAAAGGCACCAAACCATTGCGCAAAATATTGCCCAAAATAACGGTGAAGGATGAAAAGCAGTGCAACTGCAGCTTTAAATGGTCCTTGGGTTAGTCGTTAGGCTAGGGAAATCTAGTAATAAACTGCAACCGTTAATATCTTTTGCAAAAATCAGTTCCCTACATTATATATGTGAATTAGGGGCTATCTGCAAGGCCAAGCAGTTATTACAATATCTCTTTTATCATGTAAATATCAATGCAAAAGCATAGGTTTACAATTGATTACAAAATGACAAATAAATCCTCATTAGTATCTCAAAATTGATGTGTCCAGCCTTCCAACTCATAGAAAGCAATTATTTAGAAACATCAAAATATTGGCATATTCAAATTAAACTTACATGTCAATAAGATATCATTTATTACAAAAAATAGAAGTTTTATTTCTCTTATACTAAACACCCCGAGGTAATACTGAATGCCACCTATTAGAAAATACTCTATCAGGCCTGAAAATGTAATTCAGGTAAGCAAACTTTTCAATTAATGAAAAAAATGTAAAATAAACCCAGTAGAAATCCGAACTGACCTTGAATTTGTAACAAAGCATCACAAAGAAAAAGAAGGAACGCAACATTAAAACTGCCTAGCAATGACTAAGAAACCTAAATACTTATAATTTAAGACTTCAATAACTTCTAAACCCATCCCCATGATACGAAACCGCTCCTCTTTTATTTTCCTTTTTTAACTCAACGACATTTTGTCCCTATTTCAAAGGAGATTTAAATATAACAAATTATTTCTTCAATAACATTTTGTTTTCCTTGGTTACTTCAACAATAGGAATTATAAGATTGCAAAACTTTTTAAGGAATTATAATTTTCATAAAAGTTCTTGAACCTATCTAAGTACTTCAGCCAAGCCACTACTCTTTAATACAAATTTTTATTGAGTGCGTTATACCATAGTTGCCTTCACAATCTTATGATTTGCAAATTTCTAAATGAATTTAGAGAGAATTGCTTGAAAATTTGGAAATACAGCTTTTCCTTTACAAAACATAAAATTCAAAAAAAAGATTCATGAAAAAACTTTTGCAAAAAATTGAAGTTTTAAGTGTCGAAAGCCGCACAAAGGTTAAAAGATTTTGTTTGTCAGTTGAAGCTTTGTCAGGATTTGGTAATGTATTGAATTAGGTTATAAATTTCGGTTTGCTTTTTTTTGCATTAAATGATATGTAAATTCTGAATTAAATACTTATTATTCCAGAATTATCATGGTTGAACAGTTGAGAAATCGGTTGCACGACAATTGTGATACAACTAACTTTGAATATTAAACGAGAATTTTGTACACTAGAATATTTCATGGTGGATCAGAAATGGGCATGGAGTAAGCTGGGATAGACCGGGCCTGTGACGGATTTGGAACGAAATATTGGAAAAAATTTGCCATGGAAATATCCTGAAGTTTAAGAAAAGCTTACATTACTCAATTACCTCTATTNNNNATATATATATATATATGCATCACTGGAACTTTACAGTTCTTAATAAAATATTAGTTAACTTAAACCTTTATCTTACATAATGACAGAGATTATGATTTTAAAACGTTAAAACCCTTTCCACTTGATATTGATTGTCCAAAGATGCTACAGAGTGGATAAAATGGAAGCGGAATTTCATGTTCTTTATGGAGGCTATTGAAGCAGATGAAAAACCAGATAAAGTTCGAATTGGAGATGCTGCGAACGAAATTTTCACAAACTTCTTTTGGTCAGGAACAGAAGACAAAAGCAAATTCATTGATGTTGTACCAAAGTTCGATGATTACTTCAAAAGAAGCACCAACGAGTTAGCAAAATCAAACCTAAACATCGATCAATACATAAATTTGCTAAGAACCCAAGCACAGCGTTGTAATTTCGGACAACTGGAAGACAGCCTTATTAGAGACAGCATTATGCTCTCGGTACAAGATATACATCTTCAGGAAATACTATTAAAGGAACCCAACATTAATCTTTACAAAACAACTCAGGTCTGCCGTGCGGCTGAAGAAACCACTGAGATTTTAATACAATTAAAAAACGACGAGGAAGAGATCAACATCAAACAGAAGATTGATGCAATTCGACGACGTAAGAATCAATACACATTCAGCAATCAACGTCAACACTCACCCCAAACTGTCCTGCATTTGGAAAAAATTGCTCTAAATGTGGTAAGTCAAACCATTTTGCAATTAAGTGTCGAGCCCACCTTCAGAGAAACTTATATCGTTACCACGAAGATAGAGAATTGGACCATCTGACCTAACAAGAAGAGACTACAACAACCAAACAAAGATTGAAGTGATCAAGAAGTATGCAAAACCAAGTGACAAGCAATTCCTACAAAGACTTCTTGGTATGATAAACTATCTATCTGAATTTATACCAAATTACAGCAGAAATGACTACTCCATTAAGACAGTTGTTAAAGAAAGGTTCACCTTTTTCATTGGATCAACAACACTAGAGTGCCCTTAATCGCTTGATCGAACATTTAAGACAGACCCAGTTCTACTTCATTTTATAAAACGCTCCCGGTAACCTTACAAGCTGATGCATCAAAGTCTATTCCAGGAAAACAGACCAGTAGCCTATGCAGCAAGACCAATGACCAAGACTGAAGAAAACTATTTGCAAATAGAAAAAGAATTATAAGCTATTACTTATGCATGTACGCATTTGCATCAATACACGTACGGAGAATCTGTAACCGTTAAATCGAACCACAAACCGCTTGAGAATTTGCAACACTAGACATTATCAATATGTCCTTGGAGAGTTCAACGACTTTTTGTAGTACTCCAAAAGTACCCGTCAATGCAAATCCAATATAAACCAGAAAAACTGATGTTTCTCGCTATCAAGATTTAAACTGCCGCCCAAAGAAACAAGTGATCTTGAGAAAAAATTACAGATAGCAGTACATTCCATTAATAAATCGGGAGATCTTAATCTCAAGTTAATTCGCAAAGAATTCTCAAATGATTCTGACTCAAATAATGTGGTGAGGTATATTAGACCAATATGACCTAATCGAAAACTTCTTACCTCAAATGAACAGAAGAACTTGGAGAAAATTAAACACGAGCTGCACATCAAGGACAACATCTTGATGCGTGGCCCCAGTGTCTATACACCAATACCAAGGCACCAACAAGTGATTGAAACTGTACATGGAGCCCCCATGTATATAAAAAACGAAGAAGTTTGCAAGCCAGTTTGTATGGTCGCCGCGAATGTATAGAAACTTTCATAACAAAATGCTCTACGGGTAAAATGCACCAAGATCAAAATCAGAAGGAACCACAAATACACCATGAAAGACTACCACTTCCATTTCATAAAATTGCGATCGATATTGCAGAAGTTTGACACAAAAAATTTCTTATATGTGTTCACTACCACTCCAGATATCTGCAAAGTTATCGGATACATGAAAAAAGTGCAAGTGCGGTAATTGGAAAATTAAAAGACATCTTTTCACAACATGGAATCCCACATGAGATTGCCGCAGACAACAATCCCTTTGGCTCTGCTGAATTTAGAACTTTTGCACAAGGTCTAGATATCATTGTATCATACAGTAGTCCTCGTTATCCACAATCCAATGGAATGGCCGAGAGGGGAGTTAAGACATTCAAAAAGATTTTCAAGAAAAATCGTGACTACAGAATGGCATTGATGGACTACAACAACACGCTTTTATCTTTCTGTGCATATTCGCCATCTCAACTATTCCTTAGCCGGCGCCTACGTTCAAATGTACTTTTGACAAGAAGTGCACTCATCGCAAATTGAATTTAAAAGAAACGAAAGAAAATATAGATTATTACATGAAAAGTCTTACAATCGACAAACACGTAAATTACAAGAACAAAATCGAGGAGCAAGGGTTCGTGTTGAATCATTAGGCAATGCAATTGTGCAATAATTGGGAAAGCTAAAGCTCCCAAGTCTTACATGATACGGATAAATAATAGCATTATTCGAAGGAATGGACACCATTTGATTCATTTGGGAAGCCATCCTGAACTTGCAAGCATGGCACCTATTTTAGTGACTTTGATGATATAAATATACAAACTGAGGAGCTTTCTACAGTTGAATGAGAAGATAACTATAAAGAGAAGGATGAAGCTTGAAGGGAAGGATGTTGTATTGGTAGCAATAATCATTACACATTATAGTTACCCTGCAAACTGCAACGAATGCTTCGTCAGGGAGTTCATGAGATCGGTGCTTGTCAAACGTACCTGTTATAGACTGTACATTTGATGTATCTATCCATATATATATANCTGGCCCATTTTAAAAATGAATATACATTTGCAACTTTTCTTATTTAATAAAGTCAAGCAAAATAACATATTTTTAGGATATAAAAATGAAATTCATGTTTAATGTTTGTTGCTAAAGATCATGATAGTAGCTCAACGCTTTTGCAATGTACAGAAATATTACAGAATTCTAACACGTAACAAATCTTACAATTTTTATTGCTGATACTAAAAACAGATAATTATAAACATAGCAAACATCTAAACTCACAATACAATTTCAAAAATACTACACATTAACACAAGTAAAATATAATATAACAAGCACCTATGCATTTACAAAAATAGTGTACAACAGTTTCAATAATCTCATTTTTGACATACCAAAGGTTTTTTATCCAATTACGCCAACAAACGAATTGATACTTTAAACACTAAATTAAATTTATCACAATTGATCAGAGTTCCTATGATAATGTTTTAATTGATCAAATGGTAAATTCATGACTACCGTGACCACATTTAAATGGCTTTTGAACCAGAGTGCCTCAAAAGCTTATGCACTTTCAGATCACCAAGCCACGAATATTCATAAGTACACATATCACATTTAAATAGCTTTATTCCAAAATGGTTTAAAAGCTTATGACTCTGCAGATTCCAAAGCCACAAAGATTCATAACGACAAATATCACATTTATATGGCTTTATTTCAAAATGCTTAAGCTGATGTTCCTTCAGCTGAACAAAAGATAAACCTTTGAATTCACATTTATTACACTTAAATAGTTTCACTTCTGAATGAATAAATTCATGTCGTTTCAGAGTTGCAGATTGATAACATTCAAACTTGCATTTATCACACTTAAATGCCTTTACACCAGAGTGTGTAAGTTTATGTCGCTTCATATTACTAGGATCTGAACATTGATACTCACACTGATCACATTTAAATGGCTTTATACCAGAATGTATAAGTTGATGTCGCTTCAGATGACTAGCGTCATAACATTGATACTCACACTGATCACATTTAAATGGCTTTATACCAGAGTGTCTACGTTGATGTAGTTTCATATTGCCAGAGGTTGAACTCTGATACTCACACTGATCTCATTTAAATGACTTTAGTCCAGAGTGTGTAAGTTTATGTCGCCTCATATTACTAGGGTCTGAACATTGATGCTCACACTGATCACATTTAAGTGGCTTTATACCAGAGTGTGTAAGTTTATGTTGCCTCATCCGATCAACACGTGAACATTGATAATCACATTCATTACATTTGAATTGCTTCATTTCAGAATGTTCAAGCTTACAACTATTAAAACTTGCCTTGGTTGTGAAATCAGGAACAAATGCAAAACTGACTTTTTATATCATGTTTTGTTTATAGTTGTTTACTATTGGTTAAGTCAATCATTGTTGGTACCTGCTTCACCAATTACTCGATATGTTGCATTTGTGATATCACATGTTTTGAAAGTTTTATGTGTATCCTTCTAAATTACAAAGAACATGAAGTGCATGATTTGGAAATTGTGAATTCATATTGACCTAATAATTTCAATATAGCTTGATATTTATTATTTTGTATTATATGCGTTGTTTGTTTTTTAAGAAGTTAATGATTAAATTAGTTGCATTATCGCCAAAATTTTAGTTAAGTTATAAGCTTACCTTGCAAAATTGCAACTTCATTATATTGAATGTCCTAATTAAATCTAATAATACAACTTAACTGTTTAGACTGGTAAATAGGTAATTAATGTTTCCCATTACTAGTTCTACAAATTGAGCATGTTTTTAATGAATTTTATTGTAAAACTTAGGAGTAGCAATCCGCAAAATTGAGTAAGTGGAAACGCATATGTTTGAAGCTTAGCAATTGGACATAAATGACAAATAATGATTACTAATGTGTATCATATGTCATCAAGAACTTTAAAATGACGTGGATTTTACCTTTGCGAAACTTAACAATTAATAAAAAAAAGATTCAGAAAAATTTATGTGGTTTTATGACTAAACTGCAGCTATGAGGGCTATTTTGTAAATATTATTTGTTTCACTGAAACTTTTTTGATAATGGTTTTACTGAAGTTTGTAGTTTGTAATGAAAATGTAACAAAACTGAGATTATAGTTATTGCAATCCAGTATTGATAAACAACATATTAAAAGGAAAAGTTTGAAACTTTTTATGTTCAAGTATAGGACCGTGGTGAAAGTATTTCCCCGTCTAGGTTTGCATTTTTTTGAGTTTTCATGCAGCAGTATAACGCGCTTCTTACTCAGCCTCTTCATTCTCCTTAACCTTAAACTGCCTGGGGATTTTCAAAAATTTTTCAGGATTTTATAAAAATATTCTAAGTGCTCATAGCTCAAAATCTATTTGATTTTTGCTCTAAATCCATGATCCGGTTCTGGCTCACCACCGTTTTCAACCTTTGCCTCAGCAGGTTTGAGATAACTTTGCACTTATCAAGAAACACTCAAAGTTCTTTGTTGTTTGCATGAGCTCCAAGCTTTATGAATACTTCACCATTACACACGAAGAGAATTTCAATCTTCTTTGAAAAATTTGATATTTTCAAAGAAAAACGTTTATTCTTCTCATCAACTTTAGCAAAAGCAATGAACCCAATAAAAAACTATGAATTGTTTTTTGTCTAATATTATGTTTTAGTTTATTGTTTTTAAAATAATTGTTTAATTTTCTATATCTGTTTGGAATTTTTGGGAAAATTAAGACGATTTTTTGAGGTTCTTATTAGAATGCGTCATTGGCAAATTGGTAAGTGTTACTGTGTTTAGACATGCTTCATTATATCATTTACATAAATTGCAAACAAAAAGTGCCAAGTACAGTGTTTCACTTAGGCCTCCTAAAGTAATTACTTCTGCCCATATTTTGGTCGTATAAGGCCTCAAAATATTTCATTGCAATGAAACTTGAAGTCTTCCGAATTCCAACCAGTAGTTCTTTCAAACGGAATTACGTATTCACTTGATAGCACTTGGATTCTAAAATTGATTAAATTTATTAGTAAGTAACTTCTTGTAAATTAATCATTAACAAAACAAAATTTGGTGTAGAAAATTTTTCATTGAATTGGCTTGGTTTCTTTCCACAAAATAAATACTTTTTACAGAGTATTTTAATGCAAAAAATGTTCTAGTTGTGCAAATATACTAGAATTAGTGAAAACACTTTTGAATACATTTTTATTGTAAGCAACCTATTAAAAATTTATTTTCTATTTTAAAGTATGCTTTGTCTGGTGCTTTTTTTAGAACATTATGTGAAGAAGACTAAAAAATTAACAAGGTTTTTTTACGAATTTCATTTAAAAATTAAATCCTTTATTCTGGAATTGCTTATGAATTTTTAAGAAAACATAATATTTGCTACACATCCAAGCAAAAAACGCTCTAAAATATGGAATAGTTAAAATAGAAAGTGATTGCATTAAAGTTTATCATTCTTTTAGTGTATGCTGTTGTATTCACATCAGGACAAGTCAGTCCGTCGATTTTAAGAAAATATCAAAACTAACATGGTGAAATTTTTGGGATCCATTTTTCAATACTTTACTAATTGGCACGGAAAAATAAAAAAATCTTAATTTCGATTTGAATTTTTTAATTTAATATTTCTTAAATTACAAATTTTATTGAAAAGCTAAAATGAAAAACAATAATGAAAAATGGAATATTTCAATTCCGATTTTCATTTCTTAATTTTTGTTTTAGTTGTATAACTAAATATTTTAATTGCATCTAATTATGTCAAGGACATACTAAATATTTAGTATGCCCTTGAAATATCTTGAATAAATATACTGCAGACCACTAATATTACAAAAAGTGATTGTTTACTATCAGCATTAAATTTATTTCAATCACATTTGTGGTCACTGTTTATTTACTAAACATTATATTGGATGCTAATTACACAAAAATGATGAAAATGAAAAAGAAAATAAAAAAACAAAAAACGGAATTGAAATGTTTCATTTTTCATTTACATTTTACATTTTTCAATTTAATTTTTAATTTAAGTTTTATAAAATTTCTAAAATTTAAATTTAAAACGGAATTGCGATTTTTCGTTTCTCATCTTCAATGTAAAAAGAAAACCTCCATTGAATTTGCCACGTGGTTCCCTTAAAATACAAACTAAAGATCAAAATCACTATCTGATAGGAGTGGTTGATTTAAACCGGACCATGGGACTGAAAATTCTCCTAAACGAAGCAAAATAGAATGCAGGTATTAACTTAATTTGTGCAACCATAGTAATAAAAAGTTGGAAAATTCCCAGCTAGTGCTAAATTTGCTGTGCACCCAAGGTATTTGCTAGATGCCAGGTAGGGTCATCAAGATTTAATCCTACTAGACCTCAACAAAAATCAAGTATCAATGTTGTCATTCATTAATGTTTCTTGAAAAGTGTGTTAAAATGAACACAGACAAATATATCAGCATTCTATATGAAAAGCTCAGAAGGTTTTAAAAAACTATAAATTCTCTATGTCAGATTCTGAAAACAGACGGATCTAAGTGAGAAGGCCTTCTGCTAATATTTCTTCATCATATTAAATCTGCTATATCAAACATTTCAAATAATTTTCAAAATGTATTTACAATAATATTGATTTTAATAAATGTTTAAAATTTTGGAATTTTTGTACAAAATCTTTGAAAATTTCGGAAATTATGAATTATGAATTATTTTGCGTTATTTGTTCAGTTTTTACTGACGAAAATGATTAACCATTTTAAACAAAAATTTAGTCTTATTAAGGATTCATCATCTCCATCATTTAAATCTTTTGTTTTTCAAGGCAGAAGTTTTGATCCTAAGTCTACAAAAATGCAACTTCTTTCCTACTTTAATTAAATGAATGATTTTCTAAGAATTAATAATGTATGTACTATTGTCTGTTTCTCTGCAGATTTCACAAACCAATTACTGTGATCTAGTCAATAGCATCTTGAGGAAATTGTCCCACTGCTGACCCAGTTTCTGGACCCACATGACTGGTGGTGGTACTGCTGATAACAAGCACAACGTGAGACAGGTTCAATATGAGACCAAGACCAGCTTTGAAATTTCAACCACATTTTGTTGCAATATGCCTTGATATTAGTAGTCAAAGTGGCCGACTCAACGTGGACATTTTTTACCTTTGACCTTGTCATGCATGGTGGCTATGATGTAATTTTGTACTTTGGCAATATTTGTATCTCTAAAGTCATAGGAACATTTTCTATTTAGTTGTAATATTTGTTGGTAAACAATTTTTGTTTGCAGTCTATTGTTTGAAATGTAACCAATTTATTCATAAGCAATTTTCGAATTCCCATTAAATTGGGAATGTTGCAATCTATTGATCAATGTATAACAATTTTGAATGCAAATTAAATAAATAATTTTTAAATACCATTGAAATTCTATATGGAAAAATTCACGTTTTTGAAATTACAAACATTTTATTTCTAAATTTTTTGTTAAAAGTTTTAACAAACAATTATTTTTTAGCAATAAGCAAAAATAAAAGTTTCACAGATGACATGTCAATTGCAAAAATAAATTTTTTTTAAAAAGTTGAATTGGTAAATATTTCTAACTAAAAATATTTTTTAAAATATATACATGCTTTCACATACACATACTCTCACCATATAGAGAAAATGAGCCTTTATAAATAATTAGTTTAATTACAAAGAAAATGTCATCTACAGTTCAATGAACAATAATTAATATTTGTCATAACTTCAACTTGGGATGGAAATACTGTAGAAAAAAAACTCAATGTGTATTTGCACATTATGAATTTCACACAGTAGTATCTAAATTAATGATTAATAAACAAATGAGGTGATAGATCACAGCATAACACACATGACAATTAAAAGTTTAAGCAAATTCAATTAAAACTGTGTATTAACCAACAAAAAATGTTTCTATTTATGATAAAGTATATAATTAATTTAACATCAGACTGCAAATTCGCAGCAATTTGTTAAAATATAATTGATTATGTTTTTAAAAGAAATATCTGTAAAACTTGACAAGATATTATATTGCAAAAAGCATTAAAAATAGAAACAATGTCTGTGATTTAATTATAAAAAAATCTCAATTATTATTACAACATGAATTTTTTTTCACTGTATGTGGTTTGTCACTTTTTGAACATTTGTAGACTTTTCCATGGATTTCATCTTTATTCATTTTTTCACTTTAAATGGCTTTCAGGTTTTGCACATTTGTAGACTTTTCCATAGCTTTCCAGCTTTATACAATTACATTGAAGCTTCTTTACACATTTGTAGACAAATTTTTTTGAATCATTGTAAAACGCGAATATTCTGTTAAAATTAAGATATCTTTTCATCATATGCATTGAACAAAGAAAAAATTTCATTACTTTATTAGTATAAACTTTCAACAATGAGAAAGAAAGACGTACATACACATAAATTTGACTAATCTTTTTGTAAATTCAGATTTTATTTTTGTATTTTAAAGAATAATTGTTTTAGGTGATTTTATTTAATATACCACATAAATATAAAATTTAAGACATTCTATAAGTTAATGATTGTTAAAGTACTTGCAGTTGCATAATAGTTTATGAATTTAAAAAAAACAGTTTCTAGCCCTGAATCACATGAGATCACAGAGATTGAGTTCATAAATTTGAATTACAGGAACCACATGATATCTTTATAAGAGATGAATTGTTTGATTGAAAGATAATGGAAAAATTTGAAATTTTATATAAATTTGCTAAAAAAAAAGATAACATGTGTAGTACTCATTGTAAGAGAAGTGGAAGACGTCAAAACCCCAGAGAGTTTAGAAGGGTTACACAATAGAATGGAAAATTTTATTATACTGCAAATGAGAGAATGTCACATACTTGGATTAGCAGATAAAGGAGAATCAGTAACCAACTGAGTGTAAACCAGTGTTTTAATGAGTCATAGCTAATGGCAGATGTACACTTCATTCTGGACATAGTACTACAAGCACAGTCAGTGGAATTAACAAACCCCAATGTCAACAATATGAACATAATGGATGCTAAACCATCATTTGTTCTGTCATAGAGCCAAAGGACGTTTGTGGGAGAATATCATTGCTGGAGAGAGATTAAAATGATTCAGCCAATCATTGAGGAATGGCCCAGAATATTAAGTGGCTACCAAGAAAATACTATCATACTTTTGAAGAAGTTGTGAATGAAATACATATGTCATATGAATTAGAGACAGACAAAGAAAGGCAAGCTACTGGAAATTTATCTACAAGCAGCAATGTGGATAATGAGAATATTCTTAAGGAAGAAGAGCAGTTGAAGCTGATAAAAACACAAAGAGTTATGTAAAAAAGAAGAAATATTAGATTGCAACATGTCTAGTCATGCGGAAAACAAAAAATTGGATTTGTATTGAACATCTGTATCAACATTGCGCCATAAAAGTTGCAACAATTTTTTATATCAATTTGAAAAGTTATTCACCAGATTAGCTGGAATAATCCAAATGTTTGGGAAAATATTACCTATTATAGTCATGAATATCACTGGGATTTGTCATTCAAATACTCAGATATTCAATGACACATTAAGGAAATATACAAATTCTATTTGATAGAAGGGGTTCTTTGTGTACAGAAAGCCTAATGCAATGTTTCAAATTTGGCATGCCACATACCCAATGAGTTAATATAGTGACATTCCTGAGATACATAGAAAATTAGCCAAAGAAGAAAACAAGATATTAACAATAAAGATAACCAGAAGAGTTCCTCAGAATGTCAGAGATTACAATGCACCCATATTTAGAAGAACTATTAAAAGGATTTTAAATTGGAAAATAAATTTGGGTCAATGACTTGTCAAACACCACTATAGCATATAGCAGAGGATGAATGCATAGCTATAGTGGAAGAAATTTAAAACCCAACACAGATGGAAATAGTGCTGAGAAAATATAAGGAAATCATTGATAATATATATATATATAAATATATATATATATATATATATATATAT
>CABFPE010000838.1:122022-136171 GCA_900660155.1 Hofstenia miamia
TCTGTACATATTGGAGGGAGAAAATGGAGGTCCAGACTCCCTTACATTGAATATTTTTATAATAACTCTTTGCACACAACCACAGGTATTACACCATTTAAGGCTATCTTTTGGTCATGAAGCAGCAACACAATTAAGTATGTTATATAACAAATACAATTCAACAGGGACAAACCAATACGTTAAGAATCTACTTTAACACTTGCAAAATTTATATGAAACAATTTGCATGTTTAACAAGAAAAGTGCCGCCTGTCAAACATGCAATTATAACAAAAATACTTTAGAGTGTGCCAATACAAACATCTGATGAAAAACAAACTCATAAGCTTGCCACCCATTGGACAGGTCCACATAAAATCATCACACGTCCTAAAACGCAATAATTACATATTGGATAATAAAAAACAATTTCCAATCCTTAAAAATAACAAAAAAAGACATCAAAAATACTATAATTAATAATAAATAAGGAATTTAAAATTATTACAAATAACACAAACCCATACCTTGATATGTCTGAGTTAGACATATCCAAATGTTGTGCTAAATCCTATACATACCTTGCCTCCCACTAGGGTGAGCATTATCAACACAAGTAATGATGATAACCTAAGCCATGCATTAATCCATTTGTTTAGAAATCACAAAAATGAAAAGGACTATTCACACAATGTCAAGCAGCAGCAAACTACCAGAGCAGAAGTCAAGCCACAGGCGTAGAGTGTGGCACCCACACCATAATTAGAGTCATTTAGCATTCAGGCAGACAAGTAATATACCTGTGGAAACTATGATCTTATTATCAGATAGATAATACAAGATGAGACACATAGGGCAGCACTGTTTATTTTCTTCCAAGGAATAATTAGCTCATGATGGATCTTCAGCACACTGCTGGGTGGAATTGGTGAACACAATTCTTCTTGGAATCTAAGGAAAACTAGTTGTGTCTAAATAATGATCTTTGCTGGAATCAAAGGTTGACTAGGTTAATGCTTGTTTTTTTTCTATTGCTATGGAGCATTCATTTCATGGAGTCAGGTTACTGGATTGTTAGTTGCTCCTAGCCAACTCTCCAATTCTACAATATTACAATAAAATTATGTAACTTGCAATTTGCATACTGACAAAGTATCTTGCAATCAGTGTATTTACCTAAATACTTTGAGGTGTGTTATTTTTTAAATTATCAAAATTTAGCAATAATTTCGCTATGCAAATTGACTCTATTTGCATAATATTTTTGAAAAAAATATTTTGAAAAATTTTAAATTTAAAATAAATGAATGCATAATTAATTGCATTTTTACTGTAGAAGAATTAATAAATTGAAAATCTATGTAAAAGCTATTAGCTATCAAGGAAACTATCAAATTTATTGTGTTTTCATGCAGCCAGGATTAGGGTATGCAATAAGTGCAGGGTTAGTAGGTTTTTAGAGTTTCAAAAATTATTTTCTAATAAATTATGGAAGATATAATCCTTAAAGAAACTTCATTAATTGATTTCTCATTAATTTATGGGTAAGCTAAAAGTAGATATTCGAGTACATTTCATCACACAACTTTGATTCTGATTGGTTGAGAGATGACCTTTGGCCTCTGCTGAGCCATGTATATTGACGGGTCTATCTCTGAGGTCATTGGAACATATTCTCTTTTGTTATTATATTTGTTGGCAAATAAATTTGTTTGTAGTCTATTGTTTAAATGTAGCCAATTGTTCTTATACATTTACGTTTTTGGAATTACATAATTAATAAGTCGAAACTCCAATTGGATTAGAATTGTTTGCAGTCTTTTGTATAAAATGTAACTATTTTTTTATTCGTAATACATAAATAATGGGACGTGGAAATTGCCAGGGGTGTTATAATGGCGTCATGGTGTGTTGACTGATTAAACAACTCAATCTATATATTCACCCAAATCGTGAGATAAAATCATTATTTTTCTTCTATGCAAATTCATTTTGTCTGTTGAAACCGTAGAATTTGGTTCACTTGGCAATCTATTTACCAGTTATGTACAAATCCACCACCATCCTCCAACTATAATCCGCTAACATAAGAGATGATGATTCCACCACCTGCACCTGTAAAAGAAAAATGATGTACTTAACACAAGTGAGGACGTCCTGTAGTCAATAATAATGCAATTGCCTTCCCAATTTCCATCACTAGGGGAGACGATAATGTTTTAAAATGTATTTTTTCAACTGAGAGTCCTGCTAGTGAACTTCCAAAAAAACTTTGGCTAACAATCAAAGATGCTGTTCAGTTGAACACAAGATATGGAGTCAAAAGTAAAGATTAGACTTGATAATGGTGTTTATTATTTTCTGCCTAAATGCTACATCAGTGCATTGGGTCAAACTTACAAGGTTTTGATCAATAAAAATTTTTTTCACAATGATGACATGGGGATTGGGAACAGTGCAATTGCAAAACGTATTATATTACAGTTTAGTAAATAGAAAATATATAGTTTTGCTTTCACTCTTTTCTACAAGTACTAGTTAATATGTTTGATAAATTAATAATAAATAGACAGAAAAATGATTAATTATTAGCTACAATGGTTTCACAACAAATTTCTTAATTTACAATAATTATTATTAGTAAATGGAGATAATAATATACCCCATGGAGTGTTTATTTGGCGTACAAATTTATAATAGTCTTTTATACAGTCTGTAGAATTTTCATAGTTTTGTGGATATTGATAATCATAATCAAGTAAATTTTCCTTGGGTTGAGAAATTACATGATTTAAAAACTTGCAGTTCATTCTATCACATGCCCAAAACGCTGTTTCCTTTCTACATATGATAAATTCAGAGATTCAATTAAAATCATCATTTGTTCTTTTGTTAGGTTTCTTTCTGTAAATGCAATGTGATGGAAATTGCATTCATATCAGGTGAAAGCTTTCTGAATGTTGTGTGGGAGACAGAAAAACATTTCCTGTGATTACATATAATTTTTTATCCAATAAAATTAACATTTCTCTAATATAGTAAATGCTGTTTTGTTATTTATTACTACAGTTTTAGATGTAATCCTTAAGACAGATTGATAATCGTCTTTTTGCCAAAATATGTTTCCATTATTGGAAATTAATGTGAAATCTTAGTGCCCAAATACAAATGAGATTGTTATTATTGCCAAAAAAATTGTAAAAAATATTTAAAATGTCCTTATAGCAATTTTTTGGATTTTGTGCTTTTTAAGAAATTTGCATATTGCACATAAATTGAAAATTATAATAATCTGGGGTGATAATATTTGTCATAATATTTTGAATAAGAATAATTAAGCATATCTGCATAATGTAGGATTAATACTCTGAAATTCAAACGTTTTGAACTCAATATAAATATGTCATTAAATGGCGACAAGCCCATTAAAAATCTGGCACTACATGACAGTAAAATATATTTTGTATATAGAAGAAAATTCTCACAATTTTAACGTCATCAATAACTAAGTGTTTTGCAAATGTAAGGTAGCTAAGCATTCCTTCAATCAAACTGATTTCACAAATTGAACATGTTTTTAATAAATTTGATTGTTCAACTCAATAGTAGCAAGCCCAAAAATTGTGTTAATCAAAATGCATATATTTGAAGGTTATCAGTTGGGCATTAATAAAAGATAAATTAAGACTACTAATGTGTAGCATATATCAAGCACTTAAAAATGACAGGGGTTTATCCTTTACGAATCGTAAAAATCAATATAAAAAGATCAAAGAAAAAACTTTTTACAAAAAATTGAAGTTTTAAGAGTCAAAAGTCCACTAAGATTAAAAGATTTTGTTTGCCATTTACAACCTTTTTTAGGATTTTCAAATATGTTAATGAATTGAGTTAAGGTATTTCAGTTTGGTTGTATTTTGCATTAAATGTTAGTAAATATTTTTATTCTAGAATTATTATAGTTGAATAGTTGAGAAATCAATTGCAAGCAATTGCAATACAACTAAATTTTAATATTAAACGAGAATTTTTGTACACTAGAATGTTATATTGTGAGAAAATGCTGTTCTTCAGAATTATAAGTTATTGCAAACACTCTGCCAAGTACTTTGTGCTACAGGTCTGGTAAAGCCAAAGTTCTTATACAGAGAGTGGTATATACACATGTACATATAATCAGGAACATTTCATGATATTAGAATGCAGTAAACTAAGAATATTGATAATTGCTGTAGAATTTTGAGATTATTTAAAAAATATAATCAAAGCCTATCCTGTAATGTTTGAAGGCAGTTCCCTATAAAGTGTAACAATCTTCTAAGATTCAATTTACGATTTTCACTACTAGCACACCCAACATTGGTAATAAAAAACCAAAAAATTGAACAATTTTATACAAAGTCAGCAAACTGAGCATATTCAATCTACATAATGTTGTATCTGTTTTGGAATAGAACAAATTCAAATTTTAATTACCATCAATAAGCTTAATGAAATAATATAATTGACATCTTTCCAGCCTGCAAGCAATTAGCATATCTCATTAAAAAGTTTTGCCATTGCTTTTTGAGATCTTCAATTTTAAAGTTTTGCCCAACAATAAGAAAAAAATTAAGCAATAAAAAATGTGCCATGTAAGGGAACATGGTGGATGTGATAGAATTTCCGAGCCTAGGTTTACAATTTTTAGGTTTGCTCAAGCAACATGTGGCCTGGTATTATCATGATGCAGTATGACACTCTTCTCATTGAACTTCTCTGTTCTCTTCAATATAAATACCATCTTTAACCTTAAACTGCCTGTGCATTTTTGAAGATTTTTCATGATTGTATAAAAATTCTTAAGGGATAATAGCTTAAAGTCTATTAACACTATCCTCAATACGAAACCACTATTTGATCTAAGAGCAGCTATTCTTTCTTTTCCACTCTAAATCTCAAACCAGCCTCTGTCTTAAGACCAAAACTTGGCTTTGATTAGGTGTCATCAGATTTTGCACACAACAAACCTCAGCAGGTTTGGGACATATTTGCACACAAAGTTTTTTGTTGCATTCATAAGCCCTAAACTTCATTTACTGTTTACATTAAATATGGACATTACATCAACTTTACCAACAGCAAATTATAAATTAAGTTTTCACCAATATTTGATTTTTGTTGATTGATTTTAATATTTTAAAACTAATGTTGTGAAATATATTTTTGGGTATATTTTTCAAAAATTTTACTAATTGGCATAGGGCTTCATCCCAATTTTCCATAGTAAAACTAAGCATGCTTAAATTGTTCAAATAGTTTAGTAAGCATGCAAACATTGCCTGAATATAAGTAGGTGAGAAAGTACAGGTCTTCAGAATCATAGTAATATTTTTTGAAGTTACTACAACACCTTGCCAAGTACTATATACTACAGTCCTGTATGGGGACTAGTACCTACAGAGGAACACAAGGTAATATGGTCAGGACAATTTCTTATTAGAATGCAATAAACTGAGAACATTGATAATTGAAGAATTGAGAATACTTCAATAAAATAGTCAAAACCTATACTGCAATGTTTGAAAATATTTCTATATATTCCATTTTTTAAATATTACATTTTATAAATTTTCAGGTTCAATTATATAAAGTATATTCATTTATGGAGTTAGCTGAAATCCATTAGAAATTTGTCCTAATTAATGACAATTGTTAAGTTATAACAACCATAAAAATCACTAGCTACTTTTCCATGGGATTGAAAATTGTAATAAAAACTTTGCTTAATACTGGTAGCAAACAATACAGTACATGGATTTCAATCTGTCTTAAGAAATGAGCATTCAACTGAAACAATTGTTAAATTCCAAACAATATTTGAAAATGGACTACATATACATTGCCTTACAACATTTCATATCAAAATTTTAGAAAATTGTTAGTAAATTATACAGTCCTAAAATAGAATGGTTCCCAATACAATACCATAAATTTAAAAAACTGATACATGTGTAACTGCAAGGGTCTTGCTTCTATGAGAAACCCAGTTTCAAATCCACAGAGACATAAAGCTCTGGTATAAAATCAAGCTATGGCCCTTACCCATCTAAAACAACTTAGTTTTGCAGTTTTTTTATTCAATAAATTTAAGCATGCACAGACTACAAAAATATTACTTGAATGCCATTTGAACAAAATAACATTTTCAGGGTTTAAACATGAAATTCACAAATTTAAAACAAGACATAAATGGGTTATCTAAAAATCCTAACACATTAACACAAGTAAAATATAATATTACAAGAATCTATAAATTTTCCAAAAAAGCCAACCACTTTTTTCATAATCTCATTTTTGTCATACAAAAGGTTTTCTACCACATTACACCAACAAACTAATTGATACTTTAAATATATAATCTATCAAAATTGATCGGAGTTACTAGAATCATGTTTTAATTTATGAAACAGTAAATTCATGTATATAATTACCACATTTAAATGGCATTTGAACCAGAGTGTCTTAAAAACTTTTGCACTTTCAGATCCCCATGCCACAAATAGTCATAACTACACATATCACATTTAAATGGTTTCATTCCAAAATGGTTTAAAAGCTTATGACATTAAAAATTCCTAAGCCAAAAAGATTCATAAGCACACATATCACACTTATATGGCATTTAATTCAAAATGCTTAAGTTGATGTTCCTTCAGCTGAGCAAAATGTAAACTTTTGTAATCACATTTAGTGCATTTAATTTTTTTTTAATCCTGAATGAATAAATTCATGTTGTTTCAGAGTTGCAGATTGATAACACTTGAAATTGCATTTATCACACTTAAATGCCTTTATACCAGAGTGTGTAAGTTTATGTCACTTCATATTACTAGCATCTGAACATTGATGCTCACACTGATCACATATAAATGGCTTTATATCAGAATGTATAAGTTGATGTCGCTTCAGATGACTAGCGTCATAACATTGATACTCACACTGATCACATATAAATGTTTTTATCCCAGATTGTATAAGTTGATGTTTTTTCATATTGCTAGAGCTTGAACTGTGATACCTACACTGATCACATTTAAATGGCTTTATACCAGAGTGTGTACGTTCATGCATCTTCAGAGTACTAGCATATGAACATTGATAATCACATCCACTACATTTGAGTTGCTTCATTTCAGATTGTGCAAGCTGACAACTATTAAGACTAGCCTTAGTTGTGAAATCAGGAACAAATGCAAAACTGAATTTTTATCACATGTTTTGCTTATAGTTGTTTACTATCAGTTAAGTTGATTAATGTTGGTACCTGCCTCTACAATTTACTTGATTTTTTGCATTTATGATATCAAATATTTGAAAGTTTTGTTTGTATCCCTTTAAATGATAAAGCACGATGTTTATTAATTAGTATTACACGCGTTATCTGTTTTCAAAGTAGTTCATGATTAAATTAGTTGCATTATTGCCAAAATTATAATTGAGTTATAAGCTTATCTATCAAAATCATTTAATTTAATGCCTTATTTAAATCTAATAATGCGACTCAACTGCAGCTATTAGGGAAATTTTCTAAACATTATTTGTATCACTGAAACTCTATTTGATAAAATTTTTTCAAAATTTTTAGTTTGTAATGAAAACCCAACAAAACTGACATTATGGTTATTGCAATCCATCCTTTACAAACAACGAATTATATGGAGAAGTTTGAAACATGGGAACATTTTGGATATTACAAAATTTCCCATCCTAGGTTTGCCATGTTCTGTGAGTCCTCAAGCAGCATGCGGCCTGGTATTATCATCATGCAGTATGAAGATCTTCCCATTGAAGCTCTCCTTTCTCTTGCTTAAAAATGAAATTTTAACCTTAAACTGCCTGTGCATTTTTGAAAATTATTATTGATTATATAAAAATTCTTAAGTGCTCATATCTTAAAAACTATGAACACTATTCTCAACCTGAAACCACTATATGATCTAGGAGCGCCTCCTCTTTTCTTTTTTACTCTACATCGGAAATCAGGTTCTTAATTATGAATAGAACATGCCTTTGATTAGGTGTCCACAAATTTTGTGCAAAACACTCTTTGGTGGGTTTGGGACATACTTGCTCACATCAAGTAGTTAGTTGAAATCCATTTGAAACGTGTGCTACTGCAAGGGTTTTGTTTCTATGAAAAACCCAGTTTCAAAATACATACAGACGCAATAGTGCTTTGGCATTAACTCAGGCTGTCACCTTTCAAAGACTAAAATTACTTATGCAAAGATTGCTAGTAAAATAAAATATTAGATAAACGTCATTGATAGTTTTTATGAATTTTTTGCTGCCATACTAACACATTCTAATTAAATTAAAAACTTGGCAAAAATATATACTCACAATACAATTTCAAAAATAATACCAAGAAACAGTACCTTAGTGNTAAGACTGGCCTTGGTTGTGAAATCAGGAACAAATTCAAAACTGAATTTTTATCACATATTTTGTTTATAGTTGTTTACTATCAGTTAAGTTGATTAATGTTTGTACCTGCTTCTCCAATTTACTTGATTTGTTGCATTTATGATGTCAAATATTTGAAGGTTTTGTTTGCATCCCTTTAAATGATAAAGCATATGAAGCACATGATTTGGAAATCGTGAATTTATATTGACTTAAAAATTTCACTATAGCATGATGTTTATTAATTAGTATTACACGCGTTGTCTGTTTTCAAAGTAGTTCATGATTAAATTAGTTGCATTATCGCCAAAATTATAATTAAGTCATAAGCTTATCTTGCGAAAAATCAAAATCATTTCATTGAATGCCATATTTAAATCTAATAATACGACTCAACTGCAGTTTGTTGGGAAATTTTCTAAGTATTATTTGTATCACTGAAACTCTAGAGTAGCAATCATCTTCAGAGTACTAGCATATGAACATTGATAATCACATCCACTACATTTGAGTTGCTTCATTTCAGATTGTGCAAGCTGACAACTATTAAGACTAGCCTTAGTTGTGAAATCAGGAACAAATGCAAAACTGAATTTTTATCACATGTTTTGCTTATAGTTGTTTACTATCAGTTAAGTTGATTAATGTTGGTACCTGCCTCTACAATTTACTTGATTTTTTGCATTTATGATATCAAATATTTGAAAGTTTTGTTTGTATCCCTTTAAATGATAAAGCACGATGTTTATTAATTAGTATTACACGCGTTATCTGTTTTCAAAGTAGTTCATGATTAAATTAGTTGCATTATTGCCAAAATTATAATTGAGTTATAAGCTTATCTATCAAAATCATTTAATTTAATGCCTTATTTAAATCTAATAATGCGACTCAACTGCAGCTATTAGGGAAATTTTCTAAACATTATTTGTATCACTGAAACTCTATTTGATAAAATTTTTTCAAAATTTTTAGTTTGTAATGAAAACCCAACAAAACTGACATTATGGTTATTGCAATCCATCCTTTACAAACAACGAATTATATGGAGAAGTTTGAAACATGGGAACATTTTGGATATTACAAAATTTCCCATCCTAGGTTTGCCATGTTCTGTGAGTCCTCAAGCAGCATGCGGCCTGGTATTATCATCATGCAGTATGAAGATCTTCCCATTGAAGCTCTCCTTTCTCTTGCTTAAAAATGAAATTTTAACCTTAAACTGCCTGTGCATTTTTGAAAATTATTATTGATTATATAAAAATTCTTAAGTGCTCATATCTTAAAAACTATGAACACTATTCTCAACCTGAAACCACTATATGATCTAGGAGCGCCTCCTCTTTTCTTTTTTACTCTACATCGGAAATCAGGTTCTTAATTATGAATAGAACATGCCTTTGATTAGGTGTCCACAAATTTTGTGCAAAACACTCTTTGGTGGGTTTGGGACATACTTGCTCACATCAAGTAGTTAGTTGAAATCCATTTGAAACGTGTGCTACTGCAAGGGTTTTGTTTCTATGAAAAACCCAGTTTCAAAATACATACAGACGCAATAGTGCTTTGGCATTAACTCAGGCTGTCACCTTTCAAAGACTAAAATTACTTATGCAAAGATTGCTAGTAAAATAAAATATTAGATAAACGTCATTGATAGTTTTTATGAATTTTTTGCTGCCATACTAACACATTCTAATTAAATTAAAAACTTGGCAAAAATATATACTCACAATACAATTTCAAAAATAATACCAAGAAACAGTACCTTAGTGTGAAGTAAAATATCTGTATAAATTATCTTTGAGATGCTTTTGTCTATAAAATTATTATTCAAAACTATGTAGTCTGATAGATGAAAAATAAAGAAATTTTCAACATTTTTTCTAACATTTCAAAAAATGAAGGCGTTTCTGCATCAGATCTAGAAATATAGATAAACTTCATTGATACTTGAGACTGTTTTCTGCCATACTAACACGTTCAATTGTTGATATAAATCCCGAAGTAATAAAGCATTTTGTCTAATGAGATAAACAATCTGTAAAGAAGTGAAATCCAAATTTATCTTCTTTTTGACACAAGCAATAGATATTAATTAAAAATTCTCTTAAGTTGTTAATATCAAAGTTTTCATTAAATGATATATGAATAGTGTATAAACATTCGTATTTTTTCGGTTTTGTTTTGTTTTTTGAATTAAATGTTATTTAAATTCTGAATTAAATACTTATTATTCCAGAATTATCATGGTTGAACAGTTGAGAAATCAATTGAAAGCAATTGCGATACAACTAACTTTTAATATTAACTGAGAAATTTTGTACACTAGAATATTTCATGGTGGATCAGGAATGGGCATGGAGTACGCTGGGATGGACCGGGCCTGTGACGGATTTGGAACGAAATATTGGAAAAAATTTGCCATGGAAATATCCTGAAGCTTAAGAAAAGCTTACATTACTCAATTACCTCTATTGCAGTGAATGCCGTTTAAATTCAAAAAATTTTGAAATACTATATTAGTATAACAATCTTCCAAGATTCAATTTAGGATTTTCAATTTCTTTGATGTAAACTTCTACCACACCCAAAATTGATTATAGAAAACCGAAAAATTGAACAATTTTATAGGAATTCATCAAACTGAGCATATTCAATCCATAGGAAAGTTATATGCGTTTTGGAATAGAACCAATTCAAATTTTTATTGCCATCAATAAGCTTTATGACATAATATTATTGATTTTATTATTAAGGACCTCTTTCCAGCCTGCGGGTAGTTTGCATAGGCCATCTCATTTTTGAAAAATGCTTCAACAGTGCTTTTTGGTATCTTTTGAAATTTTGCGCTAAAAAATGTAAGAAAAAATCAAGCGATAACCCAACGGTGCCATTTAGGGAAACATGGAGGATGCTACAGAATTTGCCAGCATAGTTTGCAAGCTGCATGCGGCCTGGTATTATAATAATACTGCCCATGTCATTCAAAATTGAAAATTTACTGAAAAAAATTAAAGATAATCAATTTTTTATTAATTATTTAGTGAATTTTTATAGATTTGCAAGTTTTATTGATAAATATTGATTTTGAATTAAAGAAAATTAATAAAATTTCCATTTTAAATTCATCAACTGTTTTATTGTAAATTTACCAAAGAAAATTGATAAAAAAATTAATTTTTTATCAGTCTATTATATTCAATTTAAAGGTAAAAATAAAGTATTTTTGCACACAAAAATTTAAATCAAGTTTACATAACAATTCAGTGCCAATAAGGTCGTTTATGAGTACTTTTCTCAATATATATATATATATATATATATATATATATCACTCAATATACTGTAATAATAATTTATTCATAATTGCTTAGGTAAAATAAATTTTATTTACTCAGTATTGTAAATTTGTAGCGCAATGTTACTTAATGGTAAGTGATAATAACAATGAAAATGAATTCAATATGTGCGAAATATTTAAAAAATTTTGTTTTTGCAGAAATCTCACCTTGTTGCTAATGTATATATTGTCAGTGTAATATTTTTTTTTATGATTGCACAATTGGATTTGTGTTGTAACACATAATAGAAATTTGTTGTTTAGATCTTGTAATTGAACTGATTTTAATATATTTAAATTCTCTATATAATTTTTAAGATTCCTACTATTAAAATTTTACTAATTTTTATTGATATTTTACCAAAGTTTTATCGAAAATCTATTAAATTACTTTGCAAAAACTTGCATAAAAAATCGATAAAAAATTATTTTTTTTTAAATAGAATTTCCATTTTTTACCAACATGGGAGAACCTCTCTTCTAAAAGAGAAAAATTCTTAATTTTGCATAGGTCTTAATTTATTGTTTGTAAAATAATTGTTTAAGCTTCTATATATATTTAGATTTTTTTGGAAAATCAAAAGCATTTTTGAGGTTCTTATTAGGCATGTGTCGTTGGTATGCGTCACTGTGTTTGAACATGCTTTAATATATATATCATTTACACAAATTGCAATTATAAGTGCCAAGTACAGTACCTTTGGTTGCCCTCAACAATGATCAAGCATCATTTTTGTCACTCAATGTTTCTTGAAAAGTGTGTTAAAAGAAACACGGACAAATATATAAGCATTCTATATGAAAAGCTCAGTTTTTAAAAACTATAAATTTTCTATCTCACATTATGAAAACAGACGGATATAAGTGAGATTGCCTTCTGAAGTCATCCCCACCTGCTAATATTTCTTCATCATATTAAATCTGCTATATCAAACATTTCAAATTATTTTCAAAATGTATTTTATAATATTATAATATTGATTTTAATGAATGTTTAAAATTTTAGCATTTTTATTCAAATTTTTTTGAATATTTCTGCAATTTTGCGATATTTGTTCAGTTTTTAGTGAAGAAAATGATTACCCATTTTAAACAAAAACTTAGTCTTATTAATGATTTATCATCTGAATCTTTTGTTTTTCAATGTAGAAGTTTTGATCCTAAGTCTACAAAAATGCAAATTCCTTCCTACTTAAATTATCAGCTATGATCATTGAATTCTTAAACTACTGATTTGTAAGAATCATGAGGTTCAAAATTCAATAAATTAGTAATCTATGTATTATTGTCTGTTTTTCTGCAGATTTAACAAATCAATTATGGTGACATAGTCCCACCCCCCACTGCTGACCAAGGATGGGGCTGAGGAGTTCGTCTTTTTTCTTGTTAATTAGTTAAAAAAACTGCTTCAAATATTGCTTGTTTTAATATATTTTTAAAGAAATGTATAATTTACTTAAAATTATTTCAATTTCAGGACTAAGTACATTTAAATTTGTATTCCGTGGGATTTCATTTCTAACACTGATCAAAAGTAATTGTGATTTCAAAAAACTTTCCATACATTTTTGCTGTTACATATCACTAAGGTAATGTATAGCTGTTATATAAACTAAGGCAGTCTATTCAAGCACTACCCAACCCAACCACCCTTGTCTGACACCCCCTTGAAGCAATTTAACTTGTAGCAACTGTATTATACATAAAAAATTTCTGCAGTTGCATTAAAACTGTTGTTTTATGTTGGATTTCATTACTACTTTGTTGTAAAATCGAGTTCTAAATTTCAAAATCAAATTCTAAATAAAAGCATTAAAAGTAAAAATTTGCATCTTGAAAAATTAAAAAACTGATGCCAGTACAAAATTTCAAACACATTTTCTAATTGTTCTTTGAAAGAAATAATTTTAGAGGAAAACATTGTAATATTCTGTTTTTTTGTTTAATATTTTGTAGTAGCTATTGATGATTACTATTGTTTGCTGGTAAAAAACTTTGAAAGTAATAAGTGCGACATGTTGTCACTACACAATAGGAAGGCTAAAGAATGGATAACATTCTAATTACAAATATACATAACAAAAATTTTTTACAAATGACAATTACGACAATCAAAAGTAGCAAGTCATTTGCATCAATTTCTTGAAATATATCTTTGTATGCTAAATTGTAATTGTGATGTGAAAAGCAAGCTGAAACTACAAATGCTGTGCATCTTCAGTTGTGGAAACATCTATAAATCTTCTAAATCTCTTTTGCAAATGCAACATAATATGATTCATGATAATAAACATAAATAAATTATGATCTTTGTAACATCTATAAATCTAAAATACAATATATATATATATATATATATATATATATATATATATA
>CABFPE010000838.1:164594-219370 GCA_900660155.1 Hofstenia miamia
GTTTGACACTCTCCTAATTCTCTCTTCCACACTGAGTGGTGTTCATTTTATTAACTTAACTTAATACACGTTAGCCTCTCTAACTGTGTAACTCACTAAAACTCATTTAGGTGATAAGTGGAGAATGGAAGACAGGATCAACACTCAAAGGTTGTCATGCAGTTCCAGAGGTACACCAATCAGCTGCATCTACCAATTAAGCTTTATCTCGGTAATGGAAACCACCGCAGGAATTAGTATGTGAATAGTGAACTCAGTGTGAGGGGATTTGTAACTACTTAAGAATTTAGTGCATTGATTGTTTTTGTTATTATGAAATAGTATCGGAAATTGATTACAGCAACCTGGATGCTTGAGCTTGTTATCAAGCCTTACATTTAATAACCCTACAGATATAATAATACATAATAGCCCTTTGTACATGTAAACAATCAATGCCACCTGCAAGAAAATAAATGTGTGAGTCAGCCGAAGTTCTATGGTAAGAAACAATGAGCAACTTGATTTTACTATTAAATTGAGAATGAATGTAATATGAAAACATGATCTAAATAATGATAATACTAAATCACTGATTGTAAGATAACACCATAATTGACTGAGGTTCATTGATAAGGAAGTTAGCATGTAGAACATAATAATTGTAATCATAATAACAGGCAAGCAACATAGAATAGGAAAGCTATAACGGTGAAAAACCCCTATACCTATTCATAACCTAAAGCACTGGAAAGGTAACTACAGCTGTCACCCTCCCAGCCATGGAATGGCTATTAGGAGGCTGCACCAGCATACCTTTAAACGGGATAATGGGCAAGCAACTGAGAATTACCTACCACCAGTGCTTGAACACCCCTATACCTATTCATAACCTATAAGCACTGGAAAGGTAACTACAGCTGTCACCCTCCCTGCCATGGAATGGCTATTAGGAGGATGCTCCAAGCATACCTTTAAATGTTTGTGGGAACCACCATACAATTACCCCCAGTGCTTGAACTTTTAGCTTTCCATCAGAATATAAAATAACCTGACAGTTTTCCCTCAGTTTATAGTTCTGCTTATCAATTACGCAATGTCAGCATTAATTAGAGTACCCTGTTTTGCAATCTATTGTTTCGCCAAATACTGTTGAGCATAATTTAAAGATTTAAATAGAACTGCACAAAACAATTTACAAAATTAAATTATCAATCATATCATGTGTTGTACATATTAATTATTATAATCATCATTATGTTCTCCTTCTCTCATCTTGACCACACATGATATCTTGATCGATTATGTCACACCCCCCTCCAGCATAGCTAATTAAGGATGACTACTCGTTCTCTATGTACCATTTCAGCAGCTCTCTTGATGATATTATTAGCTTCTTTCATCTTCCAACTAATTTTCTGATATTGCTCCTCTTTTGTGAGTTTTAGTACTACGTCCTTTTCAGTTGTTAACATCTTTTTATGTTTGAGAAATGACGGATTCTTGAGTGATTTCAATATTGTGCACATACTTCTCAATTCATTGAGTTTCTTGTTGAATACTGAATAATGTTTCTGGTATAGTCTCAGGCCCTTTATAACTACCATCAATGTCATAATTGCATCAATACTACTAGTATGTGCTAAATCAGGATGAATTGTTGTATTTGGATAAAAGAATTCATAAGTGGATCTTAACAATTTCGAAATTGATGCTTCATCATAAAAAACACTTATATTTTCTATCACTTCTTCTTCACTTATCTCTTCTGGGTTGTTTTTTTCCCAATCTTACCATTGTGATTATTTCGACTCTCCTCATGACGTCATAGTACAATTCACCCCACCCAATGTCATTTATTCCTGAGAATAAGATTACCATCTGTGTGGATCATTTCTTGATTTTGCTCCGGACTTTTTGTATCTGTCTGTATATTGGCTCTCCTTCACTATATAAATCATATGGTGTTACTTGGCCTTCTATAAAGATCCTCTCTTTGTTATCATTCTTTACTAAAATTTCTTTAGACTTTTTGTATCACTCATCATTTACAATATGTTTGGCTGCTTGTCAGTAAGCACCAGCTATCAATGATGCTCCCGTTAAATGAAGTTGTGAACCACTGTCTAGAATACCTGAGTGCTCAAATGTTTAGCTTTCCATTCTAATTAATAAAATAACCTGATACAAAAACGTAAAGTAAATCCAGTAAATTCAAGTCATCACCAAAATGATAAATCACACAATTTTTATAGGGAAAAACTAATAAACAATCAAATATGTGACTAGTACCTGCTAATCTAAGTTGTTGACAGTTTCTAATTCTTTAATTTTCTTTTGTCTGCTGATAATGCACTTCTGCCTTTTGGTCTAGTACCTTTTTGCCAAATGAATTAATATCAAAAATTACTACACTATAATCTTACAAATAATTAATTAATCATAATCATGTGTTTGTACAATTAATATTTATTTTAATATTCAGTCTTAGTTTCTTCTTTTGTCTTCTTAATTTGACCACACATGATTAGATTACATTACACTCCCCCTCCAGCATAGCTAATTAAGGATCACAACCCTTTCACCATGGACCATCTCAACAGCTTGTTTTATCATCTCGTTAGCATCTTGCATCTCCCACTCTGTTTTCTTGAATTTTTCATTTTTTGTTAGCTTCAGCACAACCTCTTTTTCTGTTGTTACCAATTTCTTATGCCTTAAGAATATCGGATTTTTCAACTTGTTTGAAATCATGCACATGCTTCTTAGTTCGTTTAGTTTGCCATTGAATTCTTTGTAATACTTTTCATATAATTTCAACCCTTTAATCACTATCATGAGCGTCATCATGGCGTCTACCCTGCTTGTATGTGCTAATTCNTTCTTCTTCTGTTACTAGGTGAACAGTGCTCCATCATCATGCCCTTTAACTGACAATCNTGATAAATCACACAATTTTTATAGTGAAAAACTAATAAACAATCAAATATGTGACTAGTACCTGCTAATCTAAGTTGTTGACAGTTTCTAATTCTTTAATTTTCTTTTGTCTGCTGATAATGCACTTCTGCCTTTTGGTCTAGTACCTTTTTGCCAAATGAATTAATATCAAAAATTACTACACTATAATCTTACAAAGAACATATTGGTACATAGTTAAAAAGGGGGTATAATTGAATAATTATTTATATGGGCATGGCTGTAGTTTTTTTACTGCCTTGCTGTAAAAGCCTGAATTTCGAAAAAAACGCCTTTTTTCTTATCAAAATCAATAGAAAAGTGTAAAAAGTTATTGAAAACTGATTATTTTGAGAAAGCTGCATATATACTACCCTGCCTTGCTTTACTACTGTGATCGGCTGCTGGCTCTCTTCATTATCTAATCTAAATGGAGTTACTAAATTAATATCCCATATCTCAGGGTCATATTTATTTTTATTTTTTACAGCCCTCTGGGGCATTATTCTTCTTTCAATCTCGTCCTCTCTCTGTTGAGGGGTGTAATCTTCTTGAAATTCCTCTTCTGCGACACTATCAAGATCATTCATTTCATTATATATACCGTCATTATTTTCAATTAATTTGAACTGTGCATTTTCATCTAGTTTTGCTTGTTCAATATCTTTTGTTGCCTGTTTCAAGTTTTGAAAATGTAATATTCTGCCGTCATTAAGTCTATAATTATTATTAGGTAGTGTCTGTGAAATGATGAATGGCCCTGACCACTGTGTTTTTAATTTTCTTACCTGGTTTACGTCTTGTGTTCTCAGTAAAGTGTACGCGTAAACCCTACCACCCTTCTTGTGTGGTTTTCCGTAAATCTTTTTATTGAAGTTTCTCTGCTGTCTAATCACAGACTTCTTGGTGTTATGACATATCGTTTCGTGAATTCCTGTTAGTTGGCTTTTAATTTTTCTAATATACTCATTATCTGGTTTTTCTGCATAAGTATCATATTGCATCAATATCAGCATCACTGCTTCCCTTCCATACATCGCCTTAAATGGTGTTACTCCTGTCGTAGAATGTACTGATGTGTTATAGAAATACTCTACCATTTCTATTACCTCTCTCCAGTCTCGTCCACCAACTCTCAATGTCAACACTCTTATTAGTTTAATCATCATTCTATTTAACCTTTCCACTGCGCCATTTGCCTGTGGGTGGTATGCTGTTGTTTTTCTCCAACAATTTCGCCATTTCGTCAAACATTTTACTTTTGAACTGCAACCCTCTATCAGATACTATTACTTCCATTGGTCCAAACTTCAGTATCCATTCTTTCATTATTTTTTCTGCCACAATCTTCACAGTTGCCGAATCCAAGGGGATCATTCTAGCATATTTTGTGAAATTATCAACTATCACTAAAATGTACTGATAGCCTTTGTCGTCTTGCGACAATTTCTCCAAGTCCACATGCACTATTTGGTTTGGTGCAGTCGCTATAATTTTCTCTAAGGGTGCTGTTTGTTGCGGAAAATGGCTTTTGTTATTTAACAAACAAGTGGTACACTTATTTATCACGTCTTCTACAACCTTTTGTATTCCTATTGTTATAAACCTTATATTGAACGTTTGCTCTGTCTGCACAATTCCGATATGACATTTTTCGTGAATTTTTTTCACTAACTCTCTTTTGTAATACTCCGGAATCGCTATTCTTAATGTTTTTCCATGTACATATAGTAACCCACTATCATTTATTTTCCATGTGTACCTTTGGTAGTAACTATTAACTTCCTTACTTAGTTGTTTGTTTGTGTTTGTCAATTTTTCTCTTATTTCAGCCATTACCAAATCCATTTTTTGTTTTTGGATGATCTCGCTCTCTTCAATTTCCTCTTTTATCACTATAGGCATTATTGCCTGTCCTTTTTTATCTGCATTAATTTCCAGTAACTCCTTATACTTGTTATGAGGTAGAAAATCAAATTTTTTCTTTTCTCCTTCTTGTTTTTCTATATCTCTCTGAATATTCTGGCAGTGCAGTCCAAAAATCGGCGTTTTTGTGTAAGGTACCCTTTCTATGCTCTATTGCAAATCTAAATTCGTTTAAGTACTCTATCCATCGTGATACAATCGATGATTTATCACCAGAGAATTTTTTCAGCCATGCCAAGCCAATATTATCCGTTCTCACTTTAAATTTCTGTCTGATCAAAAAGTATCTGAATTTCTTTATACTTTCCACTAAAGCTAGCATTTCTAATTTCGTTGAGCCATAGTTTTCCTCACTTGTCTTTAGTCTTCTACTAAGAAACTGAATCGGGACTTCCTTCCCATTTTTCATCTGACCCAAACATGCTCCTATCGCCACATTACTTGCGTCGCAATCCAAAATAAATTCTTTTTGATAATCGGGTGTATTTAATGACGGCATTTTTGCGAGCTCATTTTTTATATTCTCTAACTGTTCTTCTTCTTTCCATGTCCATTCAAATGGTTTTGACTTTTTTAACAATGCTGTTATCTTATTTGTTTTTTGAGCAATGTTTGATATAAATGAACCATAATAATTGATGAAGCCCATTATTCTTTGTACGTCTTTTTTCGTTTTCGGACTTTTAATATTAAGAATCATTTCTTTTGCATTATTTTTCATCTTAATTTTCCCTTGTTGTATCTTTCTTCCTAGAAACACCACTTCAGTCTTCAAAATTTCACATTTTTTTCCGTTGACGCATAATCCCGCGTTATACAAGATTGTTAGTGTTTTATCCAACTTCTCCCAATGTTCTTCTATTGTATTACTCGCGACCAATATATCATCTATGTACGCACACACCCCTTCGTCCATTTTTTTCTTATCTTGCTTGAGCACTTTTGTTATGTAATGTTGAAAGGTCGCTGGCATGTTACAGAGTCCGAAAGCCATATACATCCATTCAAATAAGCCATATGGCGTTATAAATGCTGTTTTCTCAATATCTTTTGGTTCCATCAGCACCTGCCAATAAGCTTTACATAGATCAATGCAGGTAAAGTTTTTATTTTTTGTCGCTTCATAAATCATATCATCTATCTTAGGTAAAGGATACACATCTTTCTTTGTTACATCATTCAGCTTACTAAAGTCTATGCACAATCTATACTTGTCACCCTGTTTCACAAATACTGTTGGTGATGCATAAGGACTCTCACTCAGCCTTATAATTTTGTTATCAATCAATTCATTCAGAATTGTGTTGTAATTTTCTTTCAAATTCTCTGGTACACTTCTACATGGTAACCTAATCAGCTCATCTGCTGTGGTGATTATTTTATGGGTTTCTCCAATGGCTTTCCCCACACTAATCTCGCCAAAGTTAAATATTTTGTTATGTTTGTTCAAAATTCTTACCAACTCTTGTCTTTCTGCTTCATTCAGATGTTGATACTCTTCTTTTTTAATCTCTGGTATCTGGAATGTCTGAGTCTCTTTTTCTGCTATTATGTTAATTGTTTTATTTACCATTTGTTTTTCAGACTTGACTCATCTTCCTTTTATGATCAATTTGTCTTTGTTTATGTTAACTATATGGTTTGTTGCATTTAACACTGGTATCCATCCTTTACCTTCTTTCACAGTACATAAACTTGATGGGATCGACACTCATTTCGTGTTTATACTGGACTGACTATATCATCATCTCCCCATTCAGCATGTCCATTGTATTGATCTTGCACATCTTCCAGTTGTTTGGCAATATTTTAACATCTTGCATCAACTTAAATGTTATTGTGTCATTTACTTCTTTGTCTTCATAAGTTGTTATCACTTCCTCTTGCACTGTTATTGTTTTCTTGTTATAGTCTATGATACATCTATTGTCCATTAGAAAGTCATTTCCTAATATTATTTCATATGGTAACTGATTTTTTTCGGTATTGATTACTGTGAATGTTTGGTAAAATGTAGTATTGGCCACTCTTATGGGTATATTTTCCAATTTACNTGTTGTAATTTTCTTTCAAATTCTCTGGTACACTTCTACATGGTAACCTAATCAGCTCGTCTGTTGTGGTGATTATTTTATGGGTTTCTCCAATGGCTTTCCCCACACTAATCTGGCCAAAGTTAAATATTTTGTTATGTTTGTTCAAAATTTTTACCAACTCTGTTTTTTCTTCTTCATTCAGATGTTGATACTCTTCTTCTTTAATCTACGGTATCTGGAATGTCTGAGTCTCTTTTTTTGCTACTATGTTAATTGTTTTATTTACCATTTGTTTTTCAGACTTGACTCGTCTTCCTTTTATGATCAATTTGTCTTTGTTTATGTTAACTATATGGTTTGTTGCATTTAACACTGGTATCCATCCTTTACCTTCTTTCACAGTACATAAACTTGATGGGATCGACACTCATTTCGTGTTTATACTGGACTGACTATATCATCATCTCCCCATTCAGCATGTCCATTGTATTGATCTTGCACATCTTCCAGTTGTTTGGCAATATTTTAACATCTTGCATCAACTTAAATGTTATTGTGTCATTTACTTCTTTGTCTTCATAAGTTGTTATCACTTCCTCTTGCACTGTTATTGTTTTCTTGTTATAGTCTATGATACATCTATTGTCCATTAGAAAGTCATTTCCTAATATTATTTCATATGGTAACTGATTTTTTTCGGTATTGATTACTGTGAATGTTTGGTAAAATGTAGTATTGGCCACTCTTATGGGTATATTTTCCAATTTACCTTTCACATCTATGTAATCTCCTGATGCATTTATCAATCTATTCTTTTCATTATTTAACTCCTTTCTTTGAAATCCAACTTTTGTTGCACACTCATCCATTATAATCGATATTACTGCTCCCGTATCCACTGTTGCGTCTACCATCACACCATTAATCACAACTGTTATTGTGTTTGTTTTTAGCAGATCAGTTATTATTAATATGGGTGCTCGGTTTTTTGGAGGCGGTGCTCCTTCTAGTTTAAATTCTCCATTTCCATTGATTTGATTTCCTCTTCTTCTTGCTCTTCTTCATTTTCTATCAGATCTTCTTCATCAAAGTATGCATCTTCTTCCTCTATCCAATTTATCAGTCTCTTACAATACTTCTTCGTGTGTCCCTTGTTGCCACACATCTGACATTTCAAGTTTTTCCTCTTTATCTGTTTTATCGTACCATCCTTTAATTTAATTTTTACTAATTCTTCTCCTGATTTTTTAGTTATCTGTTTGTTTGCTGGTCTAGTGAACATTGGCGTTGTTCAATTTATTATCTGCTTTCCGATCATTGATTTTTCATTAATCCTCACATTACTTTCCATCGTGATTTGTATTGCAAGTCCTTTCCTAATCATTTTGTCCAAAGAGTCATCTGCATCGCACTTGATTTGAAATTGTGTTCGAATCACCTCTGGTAACCCTTTACTAATGTGTGCAAATAAATCATATTTTGAATATCTCTGTTCTCTAGAACTGAGTTTTAGTAGTCTTTCTACTTGACACATGTAATTTCATAAGTCGTCCCTAGTGTTCATTTTCATTCTGTTCAACAACATTCGGTATTGACTTTTAAAGCTCTCATCATCATAGTACTGTTGATATTCTCCTACTAACTTTTTGTAGTCCATTTTTGTTTGTGTTTCTAATACTAAGTAATGCTGATATGCTGCACCAGTTAAATATAGCGGGAATCTCGCCGCCACTCTCTGTTGTGTCACTTTCCTCTCTTTCATACTCATTTCAAAAATCTCCAGCCATTCATTAAATGTAGGTGAATAATTATCAACTCTTCCTGTAAATTTCAGTAATATTGCCTTACATACTGACGTGTCGTTGTCATCCTCCTCTGATAATATTGTGTTTTGAAATATTGGTTTATTTTCAATCAGTTTTTCACAATTCTTTTTGACTTGTCTCGTTATGTTCTCCACTAATTTCTTTATGAATTCTTCTTCATTTTGTGCAGTTTTGTAATCCTCTATCGTTGATTCTACCTGTGGTACTGCCGTATTTGGTTCATGCGGTTTTTCCACTACAATATTTTCTATTGTCTTCACTTCACTTTTCTTTAATTCGATTAGTCTCAATTCATCTTTCAGGTTATTGATTTCTAATTATTTCACTATTTGGTAGACTTACATTTTCTTCATGTAACTCTGTCATCATTTTCTGTAGACAATTACTTTGTAGTTTTATTTCCTTATTTACTTCTGTCAGCTGTTTAATTTGCTGCTGAAACAAATTTCTTTCTTTCTTTGTTCTGTTAATGGAAGATTTGTGTCTTCCTTTATTTCATCTATCAACCTTTGTTTCTCAGCATGTTTCATTTTGACTTCTCTCATTCTTTCTGTTAATTGTTCAATTTGTTTTGTCAACTGTTGTCTTTCCTTCGTAGTATTCTCAATGACTTCCATCAATTGGATTACAGTGAGATCGTTAGTTAATTCTTATTTGTTTTTGTGGGGATTGTTTGCTTTCAGCTGGGGACACATTTACTTCTGGGTTTTCGGGTGTGTTCTTTGACTGAGAATTTTTTTTCTCCTGATTTTTTAGTTATCTGTTTGTTTGCTGGTCTAGTGAACATTGGTGTCGTTCGATTTATTATCTGCTTTCCAATCGTTGATTTTTCGTTAATTCTTGCATTACTTTCCATTGTAATTTGTATTGCAAGTCCTTTTCTAATCATTTTATCCAAAGAGTCATCTGCGTCGCATTTGATTTGAAATTGTGTTCAAATCGCCTCTGGTAACCCTTTGCTAATGTGTGCAAATAAATCGTATTTTGAGTATCTTTGTTCTCTAGAACTGAGTTTTAATAACCTTTCTACTTGAGACATATAATTTTGTAAGTCGTCCCTAGTGTTCATTTTCATTCTGTTCAACAACATTTGGTATTGGCTCTTAAAGCTCTCATCATCATAGTACTGTTGATATTTTCCTACTTTTTTCGGTTTTCCTTCAATTCAAGTGATTTGAGAAGAAACAACTATCTTAACTCAAATCTTTCTTTGCACTGTTGGGCGCCTGTCATGGTCGCCATGTAGAATCTTGCTAACCTTCATACTAATAAAGCTTAACTTAATTTAGGAGTTGCTGTGACAATTTTTCCCTCCTCAACTAGTACGGTAGGTGACAGATCCCAATTTCCATCTCTCTTCTTTAATTTATTGTTTAGTTGTTTGTTAATTAAATTATTATCTAATCAACTGGCATCAATACGACACTAACAACTATCCTTTTAGATACAAGACACGAGATAGATGGTACAATGTACAGGGTAAGCTACCTGACCTGAAGCAAAGCACAAAAGAAGAATCGAAGAAGTACCCTATAACGAGTATTCTCATCCGATACTGAAACAATTAATATTTATTTTAATATTCAGTCTTAGTTTCTTCCTTTGTCTTCTTAATTTGACCACACATGATTAGATTACGTTACACTAACTGTTTAAAGAAATGCTTAGGGTTAGCTCATAATCTTTGGGATTAAAAATCGTGAATATCTGAACCTTAATTACAATGAAAATATTTAATGAATTATTTTAGAATCTGAAAAAAAGCAACACAATAATGAAGTACCTCTTCTTTCATTGACAATTTAAAATTATGCTCTTTCATTGCTGTTTCAGATGACATGAACAGTGACCTTGCGTAGGACAAGCAATCCTTAATTGGGCTTGAGAATTCTATCTGTTTAAGGAAATGCTTAGGGTTAGCTCATACTCCATGGGGTTTAAAATCGTGAATATCTTAGCCTTAAGTAAAATGAATAATATTATTTGATTTTTAAGAAATCGTAATTTTAATAATAAAATAATTTGTGTTTTCAAATGCCCCAATTGATGCAATTTCTTACAAATTTTCATCATTAGATGGCTGCACAGCCATCAATAATTTGCAAATCTGGATAAAAAATGTCTGAAGATTTGGGGAAAATGACTAATCCTTTAATGAAGCCCACAAGCTCTTTAAGGATAATCACTAAGAGGCATTCTTGAAAAATGCTTAAGCTTTGCTTTGATAATTTTTTTCAGGCACGAACATCTTTTTTGAGTCTAGCACAATTTACAAATAGAATGTTTTTTAAATTGTTGTTCAAGTTACTACATGTAGAAACCGGTTTAAGCTTGAATTTAATAATAGATAAAATACGCACTAAAGAACTCAAAAATTTATCAACCATTTATTTCTTTCTGTACCCAATCATGATTCATGTAAAATGATTTCTTGCAAAGAAGTATGTTTAGATGCAAAATCTGACAAAAAATTCTACTTGCAGCACTATACTAATTTGCATGCATGTTGTACGTTTTGAAAAAGTCAAAAAATGAAAATAACTATTTATAAATAATTGCCTTGAATAAAGAACTATAAACTTCTGCGACAGTTGTCAAAAGTCAAAATGTCGCTCAATTCAAGAAAGTTTAAGAATTCGTACAAGCTAAAATATTTTAGCTTTTTCACTTATCCCTAAGAAGGACAGGCTTCCTTTCTGAAGAAAGCTGAATTGCTAGCTGCCTCCTTCAAATTTCAGAGAATGCTTGATGTGACTGTGAAAAATGTCTTGCTTTGCAAAATTTAAATTATTTTAGGAAGACATTTTAAATATTTATAGGAATTTTCCTGCTTTACTGAAATATCTTAAAATTTCAATTTGCAAATAGTTTTACTTCATAACATCACATGCAAAATTTTTTTTTCAAAATTCGGAAGGTTTAGGTCCTCCAGGTTTGACACGAACTGTGATCGCTTAAATACATTTTGTATGCAATTGTGCATGCTTTGGTAAAAGATTTGTTCTAAATTGCTCAAAGTTACTTGTACATTTCTCAGAAATTATCCAAAAATTTTTAAATTTTCTATGAAAATTGATGAGTGGGTGGCATCCTTTATGACGCGATAGCACTGCTTAGCAGAAACTTTATTTGATGAAGTTAAAGAGCCAGATATTCATTTTATATCAGAAAGCAAGACTGAACTTGTGCCAGAAGAATAGATTATTATTAAGCATTGCTTCCGACTTACCATTCAAGCCTTCATATTCTATAAGTATCTCGTGATGAAGATAATGGAATTCCTCGCCTAGAAAGCATTAAATCTTGATTAATTTAAAGATCTGCTTGGAGTATGAGTTTATAGCTGTTTGTGCAATTGAGTAGTACGTGTATGTGTGTAAGGTTTTTGTTTCTATGATTTGTTTTGTCATTCACAAATTGTTCAGATATTTGCCAATGTTAGTGTGTACTTCAAACAGAATGTGTGTGTTTTGATTCTTGTTGTGGTCGTTAGTAGTTAGTTCTGAAAAATTTTTAACTTACTAAGCTTAAATAATTAGCAATTGCTTATAAAAATGTGCATAGAATGCTTCATAAGCATTGAGGATTTTTAGGTTTCTTAAGGATTCACAATTTGAAGAAGGTTGACCTAAGATCCTAATGTCATAAAAGCATTATATATATGAATGGATTTAATCTTAAAAATAAAACTTCATAGTATTTCAACACTACATTGATGCTGACGTTCTTGGGATCGCACATTGATAGGAATGTAGTTTTAAGCTTAAATATAGGCCATTCATTTAACGTTCTTTAATAACACCTTTGTAAAGAAAGGGAGTGCTTCTAGTGTTTTGCTATGTTCTAGTCCACATGCTATTCTCTTATATATTTATAATGAATCCAAAGATCTTAATGATATTCCTCAATAACTATTGAATATATCTACATGAAAAGTAATTTGCAACTAATTCCTTGATAACACCAATGAACTTATTATTGAAAAGTATTTTATGATGAAAACTATTGTTAATCTTGTATGTTAATTCTAAAGTTTCATCAATTGGGTTTATATTGCTAGGTTTAGGTTAATAAATGACGCTCGAGTTTTATCAAATTTTGATCGTATTAGTGTATACTACAAAAATCTAACGCTTTTTACATTCTGTAAGCATCTTTTCAATAACAAAAACTATCAGGATCCAATTTGTATGAGCCATATAGCAAAACTTTGGAGAATATTGTATTTTTCCGATTTCTTGGCTGGATTAGCCGAATTGAAGCAGATCCCACAGATTCAAATTTTATGGAATTTCCAAAAATTTTTACCATGGATGTGGCGCAATAATAGACCTTTCGTTTCATTGTTAAATTAAAGTACACATAGAATTTTTGAACAAATAGCAAACCCACCAACATTTATTGGGCGGATTCAGATCCTGTCTCGTCCCAATTCAATATAAATAATAGAAATACAGGTTTTCTTTCTACCAGATACATATTAATTTTTTTAATTAAATGGAAAACAGAGAAAAATATTGATTCTAACAAATTGATAGCTATCTTGGGTGTTGCTAGTGTAAATACATATGCTAAAAAATTTTGATATTTAGTTAACCGATTCCTAGTAAAACACTATTATAATATATAATTTTGGTTTTTGTAAAAATATTATGCGTGTAAAGTGTATCTCAACTAATGCACATTTTTATAAATTAACTTGTTGTTGATAGTTTAAATTAGTAGAATATATTTATTATATATATATTATTATTTTTTGTATTAAGTAATATGTTTTATTATACAGAATATATCAGTAAATTTTAATTGTGGATATAAAACGTGTAAGAATTACCATTAAAAAATAAACTACATTGTATAATTAAATAAAGCCTACTAATTTAGAATTCTAAATTAATATAACGAAAAAACAGATAATAAGAAGGATTTCAAAATGAACAATTAGCTATGAAATTTAAGTTTCCTTAAAAATTTTTTAAAATTGAATCACTATTTAATGAAAGAATAAAGTCCAGGAAAAATCGAATAACTTCACATTTTTGTAGATAACAACATAAATTTGTGCATAGTATATAGTTAATTTCATTAACATAATGTATTAAAGATGTAGTCAACAATTTAAAAATGAAATTTTTCTATTACTAGACTAAGCTATACATACACGAAAAATGCATCGCAATCTAATTCATGTTTTAGAAAAATTAATAATTTCTTAAATTTTTCAAAAACTAATGCAAAATTTACATGTGAAAACAAAAGAATAAGTATTACATATTTTACATGTAAGAAATCATTCTTAACTTCCAAAATCGTGGAGTCCCAAAGATCCCAGGCCTTGAAGGGGCCGGCTTTAGTGAGCTTTGGGATTATCATCATCATCTATTGATTCCATCCAACTAACTGCCATGAACATCACACTCTTGCCAAACTAAAATAGACAAGAGGACTTTAGTCAAAATGCTATACATTTTGTTCCCATGCGCAGATGTACAACTTTATTTATCGGACCTATCCTCTTATTTTTTTTTGATTTTTTATTTTTGGTAATCTAACATTTTGCAATGCGCGTCTAGAAAAAAAATAATCATAGCAAGACAGTACTATCCCTAAATCCCCGTGAATAGGTCACAGCGGATCCCATCTCGAAGCTATCTCTTTTCCAATTGTAAATAAATCTTATCCCTGCATTAACAACCATTGAAATCAATTGCTAATCCCTGCTTATTTCAGAAGGCAATATTTTTGTAAGCTGCGATTAAAATTCGTAAACAATTGCTATTTCCTAGGTAGTTTCGTCATATCCATCTTTCGGAAAATTAACCATTGATAGTGTTTGCAGATGTTACTAGTATTGCCTTAACTATCATTGGTTTTTCAATCCAACTTCGCTAAGCATAAGTTATCCCTGGCTGCATGCTATCCCTGCTTTGCATGTAATATATTTTTCGTCACATTTAATGCAGTTTCCTACATATTACGAATAAAAGTTGATTGCCTCCAGAATTTTTATGGCGTTCTGCTAACTGATAGGCAAAGTCCTGCATACGCTGAGCATTTAAGGTTGTGCAATTCGCCTTAAGTCCACTGCAAAACTATCTGCAGAATTCATAGTGCCAAATCCTGAAATGAAGCAATATACTGCCCATACTTTCAACATAACTAGATGGTCCACCGCCTCTATTCACATTTTACATTTCGATGCCTCAATGTAAAAGATCGCTCCGTAGTTATCCCTGTCGTGAGGTAGTTCAACATCTCTAGGCTGATAGGGGTGTAAAGTTTTGTTGACTACCGGAACTTGTTTGTTTTACCATTTCTTCAATATACTCTTCACCAGGTAGATGTTACCACAATAATTTGTTAATGACACTTAAAGTGTCGTTTCTGTTACCCACAAATGTGATGTCAGACAATGCGTGTATCCATGACAACCAACTGGGTCTTTTCCCAAAATTGATGACGTTTAAATAATGTCCTATTTTGACTTGTATGAACTTAAGGAGTGCTGAGCCAATTAATAGCCCTACGTTTCCATCCTTGTGTTATAAAGTCATTGTTGTCAGGGATACATTTCACCCAAGGTGGAGCAACGAAAGCAAAAAAGGGGAGTTATTAGCTGCATCACCTGGCAAAGAGTCTACTACGCAAATTCGGTTATGTGAATAACCATGAGTTCGATTATTTGTGGTAAATCTTAAACAAGCGACCTTATATAAGAGCAGAACCTCCGGTTCTTCAGCAAAGTAATACAGTATTTTGATCGAAAATGTATTGGCCAAAGACCATTGCAATCCACTAACAGAAGAGTGTTCATCAATCGCTCTTATTTCAAATTTATCTATTGAGTTATCCCTTCTTACTGCTGCATAATGCTGCTCAATAGCCTGTTGCAAGGCTTTTCTTTTCCCGAATATTTTCATGCTAAGTCTGGGTACCTGATACCAGTCATCAACAAAATTCCAGCGTGAATTAACAATTTGCTGATAAAGACTAATTTCAGGTTGTGAGATATTGGTTTTACGTTCTAGCTCATTGATGAGCTGTAGATCGTGATTAGCTGCTGCTCTAACTGATCCTTTAAACTGAATTACTCTAAACAATGTCAGCGTCCTTGTTGACATCTAAATAGACTGACCATTTATAGGATTAAGCTGCTTAGAGTCACCAGTTCCCATTAGCAAAATACCAACAAAAGGTGTGCGGTTATTCCTGACGTGTTGCAAGCAGTGTTGCAACCGGGCCGGGTCGGTCCGGACTTGGCGGGCCAGGCTCACATATTTGAAGAATATAAATGGGCTGGGCCTGCAATTGTGATTTTAACGGGCCTAATTAGCGTTTTCACTAATACTTGAAACCTACAGGAGTTTGAATTTGCCAGATGTTGCGAGGTTATCAGAATAAAAAATAATAAGGAAGATGTATTTAGTGATTTTCTTGATGCAGGACAGCCAATTACAGTATTAGCAGCCAATGAAGAATTAAAAAATGAAATTGTGTCTTACAGATCATCCCCAATCTGTTCAGATGATCCAAGAAACCCACTAGTGTTCCCTAATACCATAGCACTTTTCCCTAACTATCAAAAATAGCTCGTCAGATACTTTCCATTCATGTGGGTCTGCACAAAGCAAATAAGATTTTTCAGACGCTGGCAACATTCTCACAGAAAAAAGAAACAGACTGGATCCTGAACATTTCAGTCAAATAGAATTTTTAAACTCAGTGGCGAAAGCAGGTATTAAATTTTTTTGAACATTGTTTTTTAATGCCTATGGTTGAAATATAAAAGCGTCACGGGTCGAGCTGGGTCGGGCTTGAAAATACATGGGCTGGGCCGGGTCGGCCAATAAAATTACGGCCCGGTTGCAACACTGGTTGCAAGACAAGATCGACTGATGCTAAATCCTCAGCTTTGAGTAACCCAATCTCCTCAAAAGCAAGCTTGTCGATTCGCCCTAACTTGTTTCATGCATCTGACTGATGCTTCATATGATTTATTGTGCGTTCAGCACAAATAACCACATTTATTTTAATGTGCTGTTTCCTTAAAATTGGCAATGGCACTAAAAGATGCAAATGAGCCCCTCCTTATACCAAAGATTTTTGCGATGGGAGGCTATTAATCTGTACATTTAATCCTTGAGCTCTTGCATATAAGCAAGCTAGTGTTAAGACTTTCGTCTTTCCAATGCCCGGCAGCCCATTCAAAAGGTTTGTTTCCAACCAAAAACTGATCTATGGCTGCTATGGCAATGCTCAGTGCATACCTTTGTTCCTTGAAGGAATCCCGTGTTTGATTCCGTGCTCTCTGAATTTGTTCAACTGAGGCATTAACCACAGCATCATGATCGGGCAATAATCAATTTGCTCATCATGAAGAGCATCAACTAGCTTAGCTTTGATGTATTTCTTCCTTTAATCCAGCCGAAGCTATACTTTTTACAGTTCATAAAAGCACTGTCAGTGTTTCATGTACAAGTGCATGATTATTCATGACGTTATCCCTTATTGCATTAAATGCCATTACCAAAAAGCAGTCAAACATTTTGGTACCTCCTGGCAAGTACATCAATTGTTTAAGTACATAATGTTTAAGTAATGCATGATCATCATCAATGGTAGCGTTATCCCTGATTAATTTCACAAAGCTATGTCTTTATAAAGGTACTGCAAAAACGTCTAAGTCAGTCACAAAATGGCCTCAAAATGCTTAGTACCACATGTACAAGGAACTTAAAGAGATTTATCGGTGTAATGCTGGACTATACTGGTACAGGAACAGCCGCTGGATACTCACAATTAGGATAAACAAACCGTGCCCATTTTTCCCCATGCCTATTATGTATTGCTGAAGGCAAATAATCATCATTTAGTAGACCAGATTGCAGTATATCTAATGCTTCTGGTGTGTGAGAAAAATCTACACACTCTGTAAACTTTGCCAAAGCACTGTGGCGAATTTTAATGACGCGACCACACCCGTCAATCCACGCGCGTTTCCGAATATCCCTGTCTAGATACTTTTCATGCACAGAAAGACTTGCCCCATACAGAATTTCGACATGTTCCCCAAAGTAAACCAGGACAGATAATCAGTAAGATTATCAATGAACAATAATCCCAAAGGTCTAACTGAGAAAAGCGTCACATTATCCACTTTCATCCTGCTGGCTAGGTGATCATTTATAATCAAAACTTGGTTGTTGGTAAATTGTTTATGTTGTGGCAAAGCTTAATGGTTTCAATAAGATCTTTGAGCAGCAAGAATGTGAGCTGATGAATCAAGCTGCACAATTTTATGTCTCATAGTTTCTGTTGAGATTTTAATAAATTGGACAGCTGGGTGCACTATTTCTAATCCCAAGGCCATCCAATACATCTTTGTGATTGTCAACAAAGATGCTACTTCATGAGATGGATCACGTTCCATCTTTTCTCCCATTTCTTTTTGAGCATTAATTCGATCACAAGTAACTTTAGTGTTGTGCAATCTATCAGTTTCTACTTCCAGTTCATCCTGGTCATCCCGTACTATGGCTTGTTAATCAAAGCCAGCAACATATTTTGCAACATATCGTGACTCAACCCACACATCTATCAACTGTAAGTTTTGGCTGTATAGAGTTGAAAAAAAATAACCTTGTATTAAATGAAATTCAGTTTTCCCTTGGCTGAGCGGGATAATCTCACTTAGCAGCAAACATTTCCCTGCATAAATTTCCTTTTTCGTCTGTAAGCCCAGTGGCTTTCAGTACTGCAATTGCGTTTGCAGTGTGGTTCATGTCAACTTTTTCAAGAGGACAATCAAATGATGGCATGTGTCTAGGCACTCTACACACTTTTTTCCCATTGACAGTCAATTTATGGCAACAATAGTGAGAATTCTCACAACTATGTTGTTGAATGATTGATGCTTTATCATATGCATCAATAAATTGGTCATTACTTGTAATAAGACCTTCATCAACCCATGCATTAAAATGTTCTAAACAGTTGTGAGCAAGAAATGCGATTTTGTACTATCCTTTGTGACAATGACATCATGAATATGTGGAAAATTCCCTCCAGTAGTCTGAACCATAAATGCACTATTTTGCCCAAAGATTTTTCAATGCTATCCCGGATGTATTCCATGTGATAAACGGAAGCCCTTTCCCAAGACCTCATTAACTGAGGCATGATTGAATGCCTAAGGAACTTCTGCATGTCTGGAAATTCATATGCCTCTTCAATGAAATTTCCGGTTCTGCTGCGTTTGTTTCTAAGAAATCATTGCCTAAAGTAGCTATAGGCTCATTCATACCATATAAGCCAGGATTAGTTAGGATGATAGTGCCAATAATGGGATACGTGCCCATATTAGGCAATCTATTTAGTTATCAGGATAGTGCCCATAGTGACAAATCACAATCTATTTATATACCTCACCTCTTTCTCTTTGTAATCATTTAGCACATGTGAAATCTTCCTTTATATTTTTTTGGAAATTTAGTTATATATTTTTCAGCATCTCTTATATTATTTTTGGAAATTCAGTCTTTATATTTTGCTTAGAAATAAACTTTGAAGTTTCAGAGATTCGGGATTACAGTACGAGATTTCCAAATTGAAATAAATCTACATACATTCACTAACTGCACAATGTACAACATAGCATCTGCAAAATTTATTAAATGTAAAAGTGAAAATATTTGAAACATCTGCTATTTTAATTTGATGCATACACATACATTGCTATAATTCAGTTGCGGAATATGTCAATGGAAAATAAAATTGATCAGCTAACTTCCTTCATTGAGGAAATGCTAGAAAATCATCCACAAAAAGAAATGTTCATTGAAAAATATAATATAGTAAATCGACCATCTTCAACAAACCTAACCCCAGATATGGAGAAATTAAGAAATCAATGCATTGAAAACAGAATTGTAAAAATAAAAAAAGCCATAAACAATAGCATAATTTGTGGATCATTGAATAGGATTATGATATCCAAAATTATATCATGCCATATACTAATTCTGTTGTTAATCCTGATAAGTTTAAATCTTAGGCGTCACTATCTGTGCAAAACATAGTAAGAAGGACTTACACATAATACGCATAAGTATAAAATAACTGTATAGTAAATATTTATCTTATTAAGTGTATTATTTTTTTCAACCTGGGGATGAATTTCTTTATGAAGTTCTCCCAAAAAGATTATTCCCCAGCCGGAAAATATAAAAATGCAGATTTCTTATCATGGCTCAAGAGCAATTGTTCTTCCAGTGAAAACAGGGCAATTACTAGAAGCTGCAAAGACGCAATGTTGTCAAGAAAAAAATTAAATTCTACAATTTCAAAAGAAAACTTCCCTCTTCATGATCATGGATATATTTTCTTATCAAACTTTTTTTAAAAAGTTTTAATGGCTTTAAGCAATGCACATTATCTTTATAAGCAATGCAGACTTATCTGCTGATAATAGAAATATATAAAGAGTCATTTAATGAAATTAATGAACTACGGTATTTTTGCAACTTCCAACACTGCTGTATAACTGGTAAGAGTGATATTTTATTGTATTTCGACAATTAATTTTTACTGGAATATTTAATTTTTTTCAAAAAATTGTACCTGTTGCCTTTTCCATCTCAAATTTCCAAAGCATTGAAAGCATGTTTCAAAATATTAATACGTTTTTTAAAAAGTTCTACTGGCAGTACAATTTTAACAGCTGCTTCTGACTAATTGGTAGAAAGCTATATTTTTTCAATATTTAATTTTATCAATAATCACTTTTTAAAAATTTGTACCACTTGTAGAATTTTAACACCTACTTCTTAAGATTGTTTGTAAGAAACAGTAGTACAATTTACATATGTATGTTGTGTAATATTATTACATGTTTTCATTCATTATTTAGATGCTATTTCTTCATACATGCATAACTTTTGTTTCTAAGGCATGAATAAGCTCCTTTGGGTATATTTTCTGTGATTGATAATTTGTAAAGTGAAATTAAAATATATATTTTTAACCCAATGAAAAAGTTTGAAGGTTAGATTTTTCAAACATTTTAATAAGTTGGATTTCAAAAACCAAATTTTAGTACTAGAGGGCCTGATGGATTTTAAATTGGAAAAAGGTATTGTTATGCAAATAAAAATATTTGTAATTTTTTTAAAAATAGTCCTTTATTAGGACATATTACAGGTTTTATGTTTTGCTTAAGAAGTAGGGTGTAATTAAAAGTAGAAGCACTGAATTTCATGTAGAATTCTGAACTACAGAGTGGCTTTGAAAAAATTTTGGGATATCCGCAAAAAGCAGATTCTATAAGAAATGCGAAAAAATTCATCTAAAACATATTGGTGCATTGCTTAAAATGGGGTATAATTGAATAATTATTCATATGAGTATATATGGAGTCAGACTATTTATAACTACATAGTGATTCTGATCCTTAGTTTGTATTTTAAGGGTATGCAGGTACCAGTTGGCCAATTCAATTGCGATTTTCACTTCAAGCATTTTGAAAAGGTTAAATGAAAATTGATATCAAAAAACGGAAATTACCATTTTTCATTTTACTTTTCAAATTCCAATTTGCAATTTTTCATTCTTAAAATTTTTCATATGATTTGCAGGATGAAAATCGAAAAATCTCAATAACGTTTTTATTTGTCAATTTTGGAAATTTTATAAGACTTAAATTAAAAATTACATTGAAAAATGAAAACTAAAATGAAAAATGAAACATTTCAACTCTGTTTTTCGTTTTTTTGCTTTCGTTTTTGTTGTAATCCTTCTTGTGTAGTTAGAATCAAATATATTGTTTAATATATAAACAGTAACCACAAATATGCAGTTGAAAATTAATTAATGCTAATTTATAGTAAACAACTGCTCCTCATAATATTTGTAATCTACAGTATGCGTATGTATGATAATTCAAGGGTCATACTAGATATTTAGTATGTTCTTGAGATAATTAGATGCAATTAAAAATAATTAATCATAGAAACTAAAACAAAAATTAAAAAATGAAAAACGGAATTGCAATATTTCTGTTCATGTGCATGCTACAGCATACAATAAAAGAGTCAAAGCGTTATATGTATACAAAAATCTACAAACTAATACATTACAAACAAAGAAAATAAAATATAAACAAATAATTAACTACAAATTCATATGTGACATATATAATAATATAATTAGTGTTTGTGTGAATGTTTGTGTAGATGCTCAGTGTTGAATGTTTCGAATGTGTGAAGTGTATTACCATCACCTAATGTATATTGTTTTATTAGAAAAAATTGTTTCAATTTCTAAACTTCACGTTTCATACTCCAAAATTATTCCACAATTTAATTTGATATGTGATGAAAGCCATAAATATTTTTATCTAAAAACAAAAATTTTAAATCATTATCTATCTCCACTTTTAAATAGCTGACTGACTTACTTTACTTTATTGGATTATTATTTATGTTAAGTGTTATGTCACTTATTAGGTTTCTTTGTGCCTTTGATGAGAAAATTATAAATTGTCTTTTGACAATATTTAGTTTTAGTTGATTGTTTGTAAAATAATTGTTTAATTTTTCTACATCTGTTTGCAGGTTTTTTGTAGCATCAAAAACATTTTTGCTGTACTTATTAGGCATGTATTGTCGGCTATTAAGAAATTTTACTGTGGTAAAATAATAATAAACTGTAATGCAAACACTTTCCCTATATTTTAGAGGCTACATTGCTTGGATGTGTAGCAAATATTATATCCAAATGAAGTCAAGTGTATATGTAATTTCATTTATATGAAGCACTGGTTGGTATTGGGACGCCTTTAAGTTACATAGTAGAGATGAGAGTGGTAAAGGTTTTTTAAAATTAGTCCCACCACAGAGAAAAATTATTTTCCTGCTAACCACCACAATATTTTTTTGCATCAAACCACTGCAATGAACAAAATTTTATTGTGGCTTACCTCAGCAATGGCTATTTTAACTTCATAAGACAATTTCTTAGGTACTTTGTGATTGCATTCAATTTTATTATCAAATTTTCAATGAAATACGTAAAAATTACTTCTAATATTTTGTATGTGAAATCTTTTCGTTTTACTTCCAAAACAATTTTTTGAAAAATATTTGGAGATTTTTAATCTTAAGACAAAAAAATTTATCTGTATAAAATTTTGCCACTGCAAATTGTTCAAATTCTACCACTAACCACTGCAATTGTGTGATTCAATACTGTGATTTACTGCACCACTGCATACCACGGTATTACCAACTGCACTCGTCTCTATTTCATAGAATTGCAATATTCTGTGGTATTATAAATTTCTCTCAGGAGGGGAGCATCGCTTCCTAAAATGGTCTAAGTCTACGTGACACAGAGGGGGGGTAACCAAAAGTACTGTGCTTGGCACTTTTTATTGCAAGGTAAGTAAGTGATAAATACAGTATGTTAAACACAATTACATTTACCAAAATGCCAAGAACACATGCCTAATAAGTACCACAAAAAATAATTTTGACTTTCCAAAAAAATTCTAAATAGATGTAGAAAATTCGACAATTATTTTAAAAACAATAAACTAAAACCTATTATTGGAAAAAACACCATTCATAGTTTTCTATCATGTCTATTTGTTGTTGCTAAAGTTGATGAATAGACATTTTTCTTTGAAAATATCAAATTTTTGAAAAATATTGAATTTTTCTCCATATGTAATGCTCAAGTATTAATAATGTTAGGAGCTCATGGAAGCAACAAAGCAGTGCTGCGACTGGTTAGAAATGTTTATTGGTAATTAGCAACCAGTTGAGGTGTGCACTCACCTTTTATCAACCATTTAACTGGTGACCAATCAAATTTTCAAAATAAATGTAACCTAAGCAAATTTGTTGAAAAATTATATGAATGGTATTTTTGTATATTTTATTGATTCCTTATTAGTGTTCCTTATTGTAAATACATCGTTTTGATCATTGCACAAGTTTTGCACCTGATTTACATCATGTAAAATATCAATAAACAATGGCAAATGTAGGCATTTCAAAATTTTATAAAGAAATTAATATAAGCTTCTTTATACAACTACAACATTATTGCTATCTAGAGAGCAATAGTAATTGAAAATATATGAAGTATTTTGAGAAACACACAATTGAAATAGAACTATTTGTATTCAATTGAAAAAATAGGGTGTGATTTAATAGTGGAATGGATTTATAGTTTCGAAATCAATGCAATTTTGGAAATTGCATTAAAATATGAAGTGTATATAGTGTACAATTTCAAAAGTACACAAAACTGCACTGTTAATCATAAGTCATAACAGACAACCTTCTTTTTTATTTTATAAATAAGCTTGTTTTTTGCAATTTCTGAATAATTTGCCAAAAATATAGGATATTCTTAGATTTAAGTAATACATTTGATATTTTGCAAGGTAATTATATTTTTGGAGATAATGCTACAAATTTAATCATGAACTACTTAGAAAACAGACAATTCTTGTATTAATCAATAATAAACAACACGCTATATTGAAATCATTAGGTCAATATGAATTCACAATTTCCAAATCATGCAGTTCATGTGCTTTATCATTTAAAGAGATACAATTAAAACTATAAAATATATGACACCATAACTGCAACAAATCAAGTAGAGAAACAGGTACCAACAATCATCAACATATCTGATATTAAATAACTGTAAATAAAACATGTGATAAAAGGAATGTCTTTAAATCTTCTCAGTAGTGTTTGTGACTACAATTTGGACATGGAAGAGCAGTTGAATCAAACTGATTTCCAACAAACTCAGCTTTGAAGGTGTTTCTGATTTCACAACCAAGGCAAGGATTAATAGTTATGAGCTTGCAAATTCTGAAATGAAGCAATCTAAATGTAATGAATGTGATTATCAATGTTCACGTCCTAATCATATGAGGCAACATCAACTTAGACATTCTGGTATAAAAGTGTTTAAGTGTGATAAGTGTAGTTAAGAATCTTCATGGCTTGATTCTCTTAGTAGCCATAAGCATTCAAAGTGTTTTGGTACAAAGCCATTTAAATGTGATTTGTACTTAAGAATCTTCAAGGCCTGGGGATTTAATAATTAGTTGATATTTGTCTATGAAATTTATATTTCTGTATTAGGAAATTTCATATTTCAGAACTCTTTTATTTACTAATAATTTTCAAAATTCTGGAATGGAATGTTCTATGAGTATGTACTGTATATGGTGAGCTCTTTGCAAATCTTTTGTAACATAATTCAAATCATGTGTGGTCAATTTGAGAAAAACAAAAGATGAACTAAGACTGAATTTTGAAATAAATATTAATTGTACAACACATGATTATGATTAGTTAATTATTTGTAAATTTATAAGCAGTAATTTTTCTACTAATTAATTGGCAGTACAAATTTATATTTGACAATTGGTAAAAAGGCAAAGTCGCAAAAAGCTAATTAATGCTGATGTGCGCAAAGCACAAAGAAAAATCAAGAATTAGTAAATTGTCAACAACTTAGTATTAACAGGTACTAGCCAAATATTTGATTGTTTGAACAAATTTTAGTATAAAAGCAGTGCAATATTATATTTTGTTGATGACTGAATTTTACCAGATTTACTTTGTTTTCTTTTTGTCAGGTTTATTTATTAATTAAATGGAAAGCTAAAACGTTCAAGCATTAGGGTATTCAAGGTGGTGGTTCACAACTTCACTTAAGGGGAGATACTTTGTAAAGGCTTAGCACTTAGCAATGAATTGTTATTGCCATTTGAAAAGCTGTGCAATCTGCACTTAACAATTATGATTTGCTAGTGCCATTCAAAAGGCTGTGCAGCTGGTAGCTATTGGTTTACCCAACATGCTCTTATTATATGTGTAAGGATAGGGAGTTTTATTTGTTATAGCTTTCCTATCATTCATTGTTTGTTCTATTGTATTAGTATGTTTATGTTAGCCCTCATAGGAGAATTCACATTTTGCTTGCATTGGAAGTTTATTATTGTTATTACCTTGTATTTAATTCCTAGACAACTTAATGACCTATTCCTTAGTTTTATGCTGACTGCATTGGTTGCTCACATGTACACTAGGTTGTTAATATGTACATATTTATATGTAAGATTATTATCTGTAGGAACTAATAACAAGCTAATGCATTCAGGTTGCGAATTCCCTTTTATTTACAACATCAATAATAACAAGAGCAATCAATGCATTAAATTAGTAAGTAATCCACACACAATCACTATTGCCTCTTCACACGTGAGGTCATACACTGAGTCATTTTTGGCATATTGATTGGTGTTTTTTTCCGATGGTAAAGAGTTTGTTGGAAGCAACCATTACCTTGTAATCTCTTTGTTTCCTCTTTGTGCTTTGCTTCAGGTCAGGTAGCGTACCCTGTACTTAGTACCGTCCATCTCTTGTCTGGAATCTAAATTATAGTTGTTATTTCAAGAATGAATTATAGTTGTTTAGATATTAATCTAATTAATAAGTTACAATAGAGAAGAGTGAAAGAATAGAGATGGAATTTGGAATCTGTCACCTACCATACTGGACAAAAAAAAGGAATTAGTTAACGTAGCTCCTAAATTATATTAATAATTACTAGTTGGAAGGTTGTCAAGATTCTAAACTATATATATATATAACATATGATGTTTCAGTTGAATGCTCTTTTCTAAAAACATGAATGAAGGCTTTGTAGTTCATCATGTGCTAAGAGAGGTTCAACCAATCTTAGGCAACATTTTTATAGGAATTTTCATTCCCATGGAAAAATAACATTACAATTATTTTAATTATGGGTTTATTTCAATGTCTGCAAAGCAACAATATCAAGCTTTAACCATTTTCATTCATCAGGAAAAGCATCAAATTGATTTCATTTAGTTATTGAAAATATATGAAGTATTTTGAGAAACATGCAATTGAAATAGAACTACATGTATTCAGTTGAAAAAATAGGGTGTGATTTAATAATGGAATGGATTTACAGTTTCAAAATCAATGCAATTTTGGAAATTGCATTAAAATATCAAGTGTATATAGTGTATAATTTCAAAAGTACATAAAACTGCACTATTAATCATAAGTCATAAGAGACAACCTTCTTTTTTATTTTATAAATAAGCTTGTCTTTTGCAATTTCTGAATAATTTGCCAAAAATATAGGATATTCTTAGATTTAAGTAATGCATTTGATATTTTGCAAGGTAATTATATTTTTGAAGATAATGCTACAAATTTAATCATGAACTACTTAGAAAACAGACAATTCTTGTATTAATCAATAATAAACAACACGCTATATTGAAATCATTAGGTCAATATGAATTCACAATTTCCAAATCATGCACTTCATATGCTTTATCATTTAAAGAGATACAACTAAAACTATAAAAACATATGATATCATAAATGCAACAAATCAAGTAGAGAAACAGGTACCAACAATCATCAACATATCTGATAGTAAATAACTGTAAATAAAACATGTGATAAAAGGAATGTCTTAAAATCTTCTCAGTAGTGTTTGTGATTACAATTTGGACATGGAAGAGCAGTTGAATCAAACTGATTTCCAACAAATTCAGCTTTGAAGGTGATCCTGATTTCACAACCAAGGCAAGACTTAATAGTTATGAGCTTCCAAATTCTGAAATGAAGCAATCTAAATGTAATGAATGTGATTATCAATGTTCACGTCCTAATTGTATGATCAACATCAACTTAGACATTCTGGTATAAAAGTGTTTAAGTGTGATAAGTGTAATTAAGAATCTTCATGGCTTGATTCTCTGAATAGCCATAAGCATTCAAAGCATTTTTGTGCAAAGCCATTTAAATGTGATATGTGTACTTAAGAATGAAGGCTTTGTAGTTCATCATGTGCTCACAGAGGATCAACCAATCTTAAGCAACATTTTTCTAGGAATTTTCATTCCCATGGAAAAATAACACTACAATTATTTTAATTATGGGTTTATTTCATTGTCTGCAAAGCAACAATATCAAGCTTCAACCATTTTCATTCATCAGGAAGAGCATCAAATTGATTTCATTTAATTACATAAATCAATATGTGTTACTAATGTGAAAATGAAAGTCTTAAAATCTAGTGATTTATGAAAAGAATAAATGTGACAGTGCTATATAGAAAATTTTTCAAACATTACAGGAAAGGTTTTTTTATATATTATTGAAGTAGTCACGAATTTCTCCAGCAATGGTCAATGTTCTTAGTGTAATATATTCTAATATTTTTAAATGTTCATGACAATGTGTAACTCTGTAGGTACCAGTCTCCATACATGAATGTAGCCTATAAGATATATGCAAAGATATTCCAAACCCATTTAGGTGTGCATTCACAGTGTCAGAGATCACAGGTTCTGTGAAACCCAAGTTTTCACTCAACAGCACTGCTCAATGGGGTAGATCAGGGTTGCTGACTTAGAGAAAAACTGGGAGCTTTCTTCTAACATGTGTTACTTTCAGACAAGCATAGTTTTAGTAGTGTAGCATAATCCCCAAATTAACTGCTGATTCTTCTGATTCCTGGAACCAAATAGAATATGATTGAAAAGAAATGAATAAATTTGAATCAAAATAATTTGAATGATTACTTACTATAATTTTTGTATATTTGACAAAAATCTGAGGATGATTTTGCTCCTCATTAATTTTAATTGGATACATGGACAAGCTATGTGAGTTCAAATTCAAACAGTGGCAGGTATTTGTTTCAATAATACTATAAATACAATCAACTTAGTGTAAAAGTGATGAATTAAATTCTTCAGAATTGATTTATATTTCAATTTTTTAAAGGTTTGAATTATTACATTGTAATGTCCAGATAAGTGATTCATGCATGGTAGTGACCAGGAGTCCATGATGGGAATGATTCTTAGGTTCTACGCCCCTGGCTACTAGAGGCACTTAAGTTATGCATAGGGATAGGGTTTTTCTATAGTTCACTTAGCTATCTATTGATCAATTGCATTTTGCATATAGTAACAAATTCGAGAAAGGTGTAGCCAACATAGGAAACATTTTATTGTTTTATATCCAAATTATTGACAATAAATAGACCAATAATGAGACCATATTGTTATTAATTTATAAAAATGATAGTTTAGAACATTTAATTATGATGTTACCTAAAATCTGCAAACATCCTAATGCATAAACAATTTGGGTTTTGCAAGGGCTATACATAACACCCATGATGTAATTATATCCATTACACAAAAAATATAGTACAATATATCATAATAACTGTAATAACTGCAGTTGTGGTGTAAATTAAGGCATTCAATTCTATGAATTAAATATCAAGGTATATTGCAACAAAATGTAGTGCAGCTTCAGTTGAAATTACAAACCTGGTATTGGTCGCATATTGAACCTGTCTCATGTTGTGTTTGTATCACCAGTACCACTACCAGTCATGTGGATCCAATAACTATAATATTTTCAGTGTATGCTTTACCCTTAAAAAAATTTATTGATCATGTTTTCAGCAATAGAATGATACTAAGTCCAAACAGATGAAACTTATTCATTATAACTCTAATTTATTGCAAATTGTGGTCTGATAATTCTAAAATTTATAATAAGTTCAGAAACATGTCAAAATATTTTACTATAATATTTTCAGTGTATGCTTTACCCATAAAAAAATTTATTGATCATGCTTTCAGCAATAGAATGATACTAAGTCCAAACAGATGAAACTTATTCATTATAACTCTAATTTATTGCGAATTGTGGTCTGACAATTCTAAAATTTATAATAAGTTTAGAAACATGTCAAAATATTTTATTATAATATTTTCAGTGTATGCTTTACCCTTAAAAAATTTATTGATCATGCTTTCAGCAATAAAATTATACTAAGTCCAAACAGATGAAACTTATTCATTATAACTCTAATTTATTGCAAATTGATTGATAGCTGTACATTTATAGTATTTAATTAAACTTTGACCTTTTTTAATTATTAAGTTATTCATGAATTTTATTTTGTCTAGGTTTAAATATTGATGGCTAACTTGAAATACATGTGACACATTCATTATGAATCAATATGAAGAGGAAATTGGTTCTAATGCTTAAATATTTAGTTTTAGCTGTATTGTGTACTTGTAAATATTAATGAATCTAGCTTTCATCTAAATACTTATTGTTAATTGAAAATAGATGCAGCCTATTCAACTTGAATTAAACTACAAGTACAAAAGTTTTTATTTAAAAGTAAAAATAACATTATTACAATTATAAAAAATCATTTTTAGATCATGAACCTAATATCTTGCACAAATTGCATTGATAAATAACAATTTTAATAATACATATTAGCTTTTTAATACTGCATCAGACCCAAACCCAATTTATTGTTGTAATTATATAATACTATTTCTGTGAATTTGTCTTAAAGTGAATAATATTATTACCTATATAATTTAAAATTTATTTTAGTTGCATTCCAATACATTAGAAAATGGTTTGAGCCAAGATCTCATATTGTGCTTTTCAAATACTTTTATCTAACATATTTATTCTTTCCAAACTCTTTGAACATTCAGTTTTTTGTCTTAAGCAGTTTTTGAAATCATCTGTTGCTATTAATTAGTAACTATCATGAGTGTGTGGTTCCATGTGTAGCTTCCCATGGTGTTTACACAATAAGCTAATAGAAGGCATTCATTGGTTAATACATGATGTCATTATGCTAAAAACTATAAATAGCTATGCACATGATTATTCAGCTGGACTGTATAGTCTAAAAATCATGAATATTGCTTGTACACATTTGAAACATAAAGGTGAACAACTTTGCAAACAATACAGAAAACAATGCAGAATTTCTGTCACTCATGTAGCTCAGATTGATTTGCTAGTCAGTGTTGATCCTGTGAGTTAATATTATTTAGTATTTAAGTTTTATACTAGCTGTAGGTAGTTGTCATGAAAATTGAATTCCAACTGCTGACATGACAGATGTTTTAATTGAGTAATATTAGCTAGATCAATATTTTTAAACTTGTAATATTAAACACAATATGTGGTTGCTTAACTTTTTGAAATGGAGTTATTCTATAACCATTATTTATGGGTTAGTAATTGTTTTCTAAAATGATTCTCATGAGACATTAGTGTACAGTAGTTGTGATTTGCTATTTATTCATTACATTAATTAATTTTCCATTAGTATTAATGATTTTAGACTGATGTTTCCCTCACCAGATGAAACTTCAACTGCTGCAGTTGAGGTATGCAATTTTGATTAAAATTTCTATTACTTAAAAAGACCAATAAATAATGATTATATAATGAATTTTTTATTTCTCAATGATTATTGCATCAACTCTCTTTTTGTTAATATTAGCTTATTCTGCTATAAATAAATTCCCACATTTTCCATCATCTTATACTTGGATTTTTAGATGAATTTTGATACTCTTCCCACTGATGAAGCTGCAGTTGAGGCAAGCAAATTTTCTACATAATTTTATTAATAATTTTTGAAGTCTGAAACAATTTAATTTGTGTTGTTGGTTCCCATGTCTTTTAAAATGATGATAATTTCCGAAAATCAGTAACTTCTATTTATGAAAGGATGAACTCAGCTAATGATCCACATCAGCAACTTAAATTTAATATTTTTTACATTTAATCAATTTTAATACAGAGACAGCCTTAATATTCTATTTATTTCTAGAATTCAATAGTCAAAGTAGCAATTAAATATAAATTTTACAAATATTTATTATATCTCAATATAGCACTTAATTTATAGTTCATTTGGTTCATTACAAATTGTGATCCCAATCTCCTTCTTGTTATTATTCCTGTTACCTAGCAACAATATATCTATATTTAAATTTAATAAAAACAATTCATTTATATAATTGGACAGTGATTCCCCTTACTAAAATGCTTTGTTTGTTATATCAAGATGTGTGTTATATTGATGTGTATTTATTACATTTGTCATTATTGGGAATATATATCAAAAACTTTTATCTGATCAATGTTTTGATCCATTAGTGTAATAGTTTCAATAATTTTTTTTATATAATTCAATGCATTGTTATAATTTTTTTAGTATATGCATTATAGTATATTTATACCAAATATTTTTAATCAATCAATGTATAAGTCATTTATTGTGATAGCTTCATTCCCTTTTTCATTACAAATTGTTTAACTAGATTGTATTGATGCTTTAAATTGAATCAATAAATTACTATTTATTTTCTTTTAAATATGTGTTATAGATCAATAACATTTGATACATCATTTGGTGTATAGTATTGTAGAGTCACTCAGGGAATTTTTGAGTTTATTATTTATTATCTTTAATTTTGTAATGACGTCAGTATGACGCATTTCTTCATTTCTAGTGTATTTTGCAAAAGCTATTTTCATATCCCCTCAAGTTGGTGCTATGTTTATTGCTCAAATTAAATTGTGAGGGAAATTTATGACATGACTATCTTGTGATTCTTATTGTAAACAAAGACAGGTAATAACTTGAATTGTATAAATTGAGCAACAATGTTGAAAGCAGTTAATAGATTTTATCTAGCTTCAATTACAGTTTACCTTTCTAGGTTTACTTACTTGTTTCTTTTGATATGCAAATAATTGTGTAAGTTAAGGTGACAATTTGGGAGTACTTTCCTCAAAGTACTGGAGTGACAGGTAGCTTCTAGAGATCTTTCAGATCACCTATCCCAAATTGTGAACCATTTAGGTTATGGATACAGATATGTATAAGGAAATAATAAATCTCTCATTCTATATTCAACATGTATATGCAATAACTGATTACACTGTGATGATATTATACCATTGGTTAGCACAAATGCATGGTAACTACATGCTATTATTTAGTGAGCTGAGAGATAACAATGAAAATGAGATGTTTATTTCTTGAGATAGATAATAAAATGTGAGACATCTAAGGTAGCACCATTCACTAAGGTTAAGCACTTCTCATTTTGGATAGCACTTTGGCTGGAATCTGCACAAATTGGTCATCTTGGAATTTACCTTAAAATTCATAGTTACTTGGATGAATTACCAATGTTTGTTTTAATAATTTCTCTATGTTAATTTAACGGAATTGGGGCAGTTCTTATGAGATCACTCTATCAACCTTCTGCAGTGTCAATGAGTTAGCTAGTGTAATTATAATTCCAGAATGCAATTCTACATTCCTGACATGATCCTTAACAACTATGTTACTGTCACTGGTTATTAGATGTTCTTAACTTGTTTTGTTTTGTTGCTACTTGTTTATGTTATTTTTGTTTTGGTAATGGCTAAAAATATATTTATTAAGCAGCTAGTGACATTTCCCGGTTTGCAAGTATAAATTCCACATTACAAATTGAGTTTAAGTCAGTTCATTCAGCCTTTGAGGGTTGCACTGAGTTTGTAAATTTATCTAGTTATTTGGAAAGTATTGTTCTTATTTAGTTATGGATTCTAATTGAACAGTTGTTTATCTCCTTATTTTGGGACTCCTCGTTGGCAGAGTGCCTTATGGTCAATCATCAAGGAAACTGCAGTCATCAATTCATACCTAAATATTATTCAACTATATTAGAGTATAATAAAAGTTAACTACAATCATTACTCAGAGAAATGATTGTTGAAATTGGATCCCTACAAGCACTTAACAAAGAATTACATTCAAAAGGAATTAATCAGTAACATTAAAGCTTATTAGCAGATGCTACAATGCTAATTCCACATGTGAAAGATGCATTATCTCAACAGGTTGCAATGTTAATGGAGAGTGAATGCCATGTTGAGTCTCTACAAGCAGAGCTCAACACTCAACACATTGCTTTTCAAAGGATGGAAAGACAAATGTTGGAATCCAGCTTTGCCTTAGAGCTCTAGATACAGGAACTAAGAAATGCTGCCACACCTCAAGATGATATTCATTCACCCAAGCCTATGTCTGATATTTATGTTACTCATGCTGCACTGGATGAGACATTGGAAGATCTTGCTGAGAGAATTACCAATCAGTTTGCTCAGATAGTTCAATCAGGAATTGTGCATAATCCAATAAATGTACATTTTCCACCTGAGATAATTGTGACACCTCTGAATTCAGCTTTGTTTTGTACATCAACTGCTAATTGTCACCCTAATGTATCCACCCTAGCTACTGTGGCTTCTCCTCAAGCCTGTTATGTTTCATCTATTACTGATCCAGTTAACACAACTGTTGTACCTACAATTAATGAGCATGTCAGTGATGTAAGCCCTTCTCATGTTAAGCCAAGTAGCCAACCATGGTATAGAAATTCTATCCTTCCTCCTGAATCAAGTGGGGGACTACAAGTTTTCAGCAAGCACTCTGTACTTCCTAAATTTACCGGGCAAATTGATGCTGTGTCTCAGTCATTTGATGAGTGGTTTTTCTTATTTAAACTCACCATGAAACAATATAGGAACTCTCAAGAAGCCACTGTATCTCAGTTCCCATTGTATCTTAGTGGTTTAGCCTATAATCAGTATATGATGCTCAATCAGGCTATTAATACAGATTACCAGTTGTTAGTGGGTTTCTTTGAAGATCATTATCAAGCCCCACATATTAAGCTTCAATATAAGACCTTACTATGTGATATGTCATTCAAATGAGGTGATGACATTCAGAACTACATCACCAAAGTGGAAAGGCTGTTTTGACTGAGTAGTTTGTCTGCTGAGTACTCTCACCATGATCTCTTTTCATATATTTGTCGGGGTTTTCCTCCTTATATCTGAAATCATTTAGAAGTAAAATGTGATCCAGAAGAAACTTGCATGAGATTATTAGGAAGGCTATTAGTGTCATCTATATGACTCATAATTCAAATAGTATTGATAAAGATGTTACTGATTTAACTGGAGTCAAGACTAAAGCTGATTTAAGTAAGCCCAAGAAAACTTTCTTTAAGAAGTAATTTGATATGGCATCTGTTTGATGCTTCCAATGTGGAGAGAAGGGGCATCTGAAGTCAAGAAGGGGCATCTGAAGTCAAATTTTCCTGCAAATATACAGTTGATCACAGATGAAGAGGGATTTATACTGGAGGAGCCTGAATCCCCCATGGAGAATTTAGTTGATCTGATGGATGAGTTGATACCATTTCAGAATTTAAATTAAAAGGAATGCCAACTCCTCCAAAATGTGCACAGGACATTCTTGTCATCACTAATTTGATATGGAAGAATCTAATCCCTGTGGAAATAAATGGACATATCATTAATACAACAATTGATACCATAGCTACCACTTAAATCATTAGTGATTAGTGCTGTAAAGGCTTATGTTTCACAAGAGATTCATTGGATCCCTCCATTGTGAAACTGATCAATGCTTCAGGAAATAAAATCTCTCTGAAAGGGAAATTGTGTGACACAGCATTGTGCATCCACACTGAGCCATTTGAAGTGGAACTCATTGTGGTAGGTGCATCCCATCACCAACTCCCCTATGATCTTATTTTGGTAAATGATTTCCTTGAAAGGAATGTGTGTGTAATCAATTATAAAAACAAAAACCATCTCTTATCAAAGATCAGGAAGTGACACAATTAGGCACTATTCTGGAAAAAGAGATAGTCTTCAATTTAATTGAGCCAGTTTATTTGGAGGCAAAAGACTGGATGAGAGCAACTGTTTTTTCTTATAATAATATAAACAGAGATGTCATGATCGCTGGACAATGTGGTAAATATGTTAAAGGAATTTCATTCTCACATGATTTGTGCAAAGTTTATGAAGAAAAACCTATGTTAAAATTCTAAATGGATCTGTTTGATTTGATGTTTCTCAATTACAGATAGTAGACAAGCCTGTTCAAGTTGAAAGTGTTAATACTTCATGCCTATCAATCTGCACCACTATTCATGACTTAGACAAACAGGCCAGTGCCATTAAGATGCCTCCAGTAACTAGAGATACACACCTGCATTTGTACCATAAAGAAAAATGATCACTCATTTCAGTATTACAAAGTCATAATGAAGTCCTTAATTATGGAACTATAAGTGTGGGCCAAGCTATATTGGAGGAACATTCTATTGAAGTCAAACATGACAAACCTATTCAATTACCAGTACATTGAGTACCCAAGAATCTTAAGTCTGAATACAAAAAAATCTTAAGTGATTTGATTGAAAGTGGAATTATCCAAGGTAGTAATAGTCATTATGCTTATGCAGCTCTGAGTGTTTTCATAAGACAGGGAGAAAAATACAGGCTTTGCATTGATTTTACAAAGTTAAATGATGTCACAGTCAAAGATGCATATCCACTGCCAAGAATTGAAGATCTCTTATATGACACTAGTAAATATATGTTTTTCTCCTGTTTGGACTTATGTAAGGCCTACTGGCATGTGCCAATGCAGCCCTCAGATATTCCAAAAACCACATTCATCATGCTGTATGGGCTTTATGAATGGAAATATATGGCCTTGAGGTTATGCAATGCTCCAGCTACATTTCAGCAATATGTGACAAAAATCTTGAAATATAAGGCCAATATGCTTGATCCTGGAATATCAGCATATATTGATGATACTGTATATTGGTGGCAAATGACACTTTCACTGAACATCTTGACAAATTAATGCATATGCTGGAATTATTACAAAAGGTGTGATTGAAGGTTAATGGAAATAAATGTACCCTTGTGCAAATGAAAGTAACATTTCTAGGGAGGGTCATTGAACATGCAAAGATTTCTATAAAAACTAATGCAAAGGATTATCTTAAGGAAATCAAAACACCCCAAAGTCAAAAAGATGTGCTATGTCTAATGGGGTTCTTGAACTATTATGGAATGTTCCTCCCAGATTTAGTGGATAAAATGAAGAATATTTCACATTTACTGAAAAAACCACTGATTATAAATTGATCTGGAACAAGCAAGATGCCCTGGAACATATAAAGCATGAGCTGAAAAAAATTCCATCACTAAATACCCCTGATTATAGTAAATATTTCATAGCAGATTGTGATGCTAGTACTGTTGTGATTAGTGGTGTATTAAGTCAGGAAATAAATGGTATCAAAAGTCCAGTCCAATACTTCAGTCAGAAACTTCAAGCAGCTGAAAAGAACTACAGAGCTATGAAATGTGAAATGCTGGCATTAGTGGAGTCTTTAAGAAAATTTCAGTATTTCATTCTGGGCTGTATTGTTCATACCAATAATAGTGCATTGGCATAGTTGAAAAAATTTTCCAGAGATAAGTTGAATATAGTGGCTCAATGGATCAAGTACTTAAATGATTTCTCATTTTCTATCAGACATTGTCCAGGCCAATTACATTTAAATGCTGACTATTGGACAGCTTTGCCCAACTATGGGAGAGATCTTAAAAAACCAGTATGAGAGAAGATCCTCTTCAGATTTATTCCTTACACTGAATATAAGTTGATTCCATAAATTAATGCAGACAGAAATGGAAAGGCAATTCTGCCAATTATAATAAGAGAAGAAATCTCTGAGGAAGAGATCATAAAACATCAATGAAATGATCAAGTGTTATCTGATATAATGAAATGAATGAAAGATCCTTTTTTCCCTACATCTCCCCTGATTAATCAGTATTACAAATGATATAATTGCAAATTAAATGAAAAGGGTTTGTTTTACACCAAAAGTCGAGACAATTGACTTGCTATTCCTGAATATTTTCAATGAGATTTAGTTAGACAAGTGCATGAAAAAGGACACCTTGGTATAATTCAAACTGAGAAGACTTTTAATTCAAGATATGTCACCATAGGCATAAGATTAGCAATCATGGATGTCATAGACAAGTGTGTACAGTGTCTTCTCAACAACTCCAGTCATTTTCAAGAACAAAGGGCCAAGCTGGAGTGTTGAGTTGCTACCAGCCCAAATGAAATCATAAATATGGATTTAGAGCAATTATCATGTGACAATGAAGGGTTTCAATACCTCCTTGTAATGGTAGATCATTTTACCAAATATGCTTGTATTATTCTGTTCAATAGTACACTCTCAGAAAGAATAGCCAAAAAATTGTTAAAGAATGGATTTTAAAATATGGGCCCATGTGTAAATTTATATCTGATGGTGGAATGCAGTTTGAAAATAATTTAACAAAGGCATTGATGGAAGAATTGGAAGTTGTGCACAAATTTACTACCACCTATCACCCTTAGGCCAACAGCCTGGTAGAAAGATTAAATAGGACTCTTATAAAATTGATTAGAGTAGCATTGTCCCATGTGGCCAATAAACAATGGAGATGTGTCATAGAATGTATGGAGTTCTTTTATAATACATCTGTAAACTCCACTACTGGGGTAAGTCCATTTAAGGCCATGTTTGGTCATGAAGCTTTAATGTCACTTTCATGATGTTTCCAAAATACTCTGATAACAGTGTTAAACAGTATGTTTTCCGCCTTTTGCAAGATGTGCAGCAAATTCATTTGATGGTGTGTCATAACTCAAACCAATCCAGTATACTACAAAAGAAGACATTCAATAAAAAATTATATGGGGAACCTCATAAGAGGGGCAATAAAGTTTTTGCCTACTTACCCTGTGTTACTACCAATCATAATCAAGTATGGAAATTGGTGAATAATTGGCAAGGGCCTTTTACTATAGAGAAATTGCTTGACCATAATACATACACACTAAATAATAGTAAAATGGTACACTTTCAGAGGCTCAAAGGAGCTATCAAAGATTTTGAGCATGTAATTATTGATGATAATAGTGAATTTACATTAGTCAACAATGGTATTGATGTGTTTGAAACATATGAAAACTTAACTGATTTGTCTGAAGAGGATTTTAATGATACTGAATTTTATGAAAATGACAGTAATAATAATGACTTTAATAAATGTGTATTGCCCCAGAGGTGGGCTTGAAAAACTCATATTTATGATCCCAATTTTTTGGACCTTAACCTTATGACTCTGTTTAGGAATGACACCCATAAGGAAGAAAAAATGAGAGTTGCCAGCCACTCCCAACCCACTGAAGAGTGAGAAGGAGGATGGAAGGTAGCAGAGATGATACCAATGCCTCAACTAGGCGTGGGAGACACATATCTCCACTTGACATGGCTTGTGATAATAAAAGAGGGTGACATGAAGGTGCTGAGGTGATTCCTATCCTATGTGGGCAAAATGTAGCTCCACAATTAGGAGAGGAGACAGCAACAAGGACATCCTCATCTTGCTACTATTTGGGGAGACATGTAGAGACATGTATCTCCACATGCATGAGCAAAGATGGCAAAAGAGACTCACAAAAATGATAAAATACAAACTATTTGTAATCCTTTTAGTGCATTACAAAATGTAAACACCCCCCCCAATTGAGTGACTTGATAGGCCCTTCAACCTTGGTTAGTTCTTCTACAGTCACTTCTACAGTTCACTCTAAGAGGACAGAAGAAAGAAAAAAGAAGGTGTTGAAAGTTGGTGATGAAACACTGCACCTGTACTTCATAGCCACTAGGTGAGCCACAAATTTCATTTGTGATAATATTTCTGAGGAAACCCACAACACACTAAGATGGACATATAACACCAAGAATTAACTTGTTCAATTGATATAATCCCTTTCATTATTGAAGCAGATTGTTGTCCAAAAATAAACACAATCATTTGCTATGATTCCAAAATGCTTGAAGGTGTCAGTTGCCCATACTGGATGAGTACAGTGCACACATCATTTGATGAAGATTTCAACATCTACAACTTATGTCAATTCCTCAACAATGGTAAAACAATAAGCAGTTTTATTGTGTAAACATTGATTTCTCAAGTTTGTTGGTGATATATTTTTTCAGAGTACATGAATGAATGGATCATGGAGTAAATAGAGATTGCCTACAGAATAGCCAAAGTAGAGGGCATCCACCTTGTTATGGTTGTCTGAGAAGAATATGAAGATGAAATACCTGACACAGTCAAAAGTTTACACTTCCATATGGAGAATTTTATTATATTATTTCATTCAAGCTATTGCCCCATTTCAATGTACCACACTAAGATTATTTCAGTCACTAAACTTTTAAATACTGATCTTATGTTATGCCAGAAGATACCATCTCACAGATTAACTGTCAATCAGAAACTGATAATTGACACCATTCTGCAGTCACAAACTCTGGAGGTAACAGACCCATCCACTCCATCATTATATATGGTTACAGATATGAGAGTGAGTTTTCCATTTCCACAAAGTGCTCAAACACTAGGTGAAATTAAAGAAATTTGGTCTGAGATTTTAGCTGATCAGAACCCCAAGTCTGATTAGCCCACATTAAATATCAGAAGCCCTTCATCACAGTACCACAGATCAGTAGAAAGAGTGTTAAGAGAAATAAAATTTTTAATATGATACACAAGACAGGAAAAACTTTAAGGAATGCCTATTTTCAGAGAAGAAAATACCAGACATTTTTGCATGAGGAGCAATCTGGATTTTAGCAATATACCTTACACAAGAACCTCAATTAACTGTTCTGATAAACCATGAAATATGTGTATCAATAGTTAAAAATGCGTCACATGAAATAGCAGTTTGCCCTCTCACATGGAAAGAAAAAAATGGGATGCTTCATAAGTGTAACCCTCCATCATCACCAGAAAAAACTAAAAGAGCCATGGATAAGTTTGAAAAATATTATGCCTAACTGGTGGGGGCCACCAGTATAACTGGTAAAATGTCCATCATCCTAATTAGCAATCACTTAGGCATTTGTCCATTGGACATTAATATTTTCTCTGATATAGTGAAGAAATATATGTGGGGAGCAATGGCAGAGACCAAATTAGCTATTTTCCACTCCAAGAATGCTCCAATTTGTACAAGAAGCTCATTGAAAGACTGCCAGGATCAATGCAATGATTTTTGGAATGATTAGAAATGAATGATGTATCCAATAAAAATGAAATTTTTTCCAACTTACATCAAATAAACTACCCTGAATGTGGCTATGTGCAATTTACTGAAACAGAATGGCATGTCAGAAAAGAGGGCTGAATAGTACCAATCACAATATTTGAGCAAATAATGAAAACATCAGAGCAATTTTTCAAAGAAGAAGAACTGTTGGCTACTTCATCAGTACAGCTCTCCCCACCCATACATGAACTAATTGAAAGAGTCAATTTGGAAAAATTCGGAGGACCCATAGCACCTCCCAAACCAACACTGCAATTGTCCATCACTGAGAATGAGAGAATTTTAATGATTGAAAATGATCCTACCGAATTTGTAGAGGACCTCACTATACAATAATGAGTGTTAGTTGAATACAAAGAGAAAGATGTGCTGTTGATGATGAAATGATGTCTAATGGAAATGTTCACCAAAGAAGAGCTGGTCATTCTACAGTGCACCACTGCTCAAGTTAAAATATCAAACACCCAAATTGATGAATTACAACCACATGAATTAAGGAGCAAGTTCTGGGATATGTTAAAAGAGGCCAGGATAAATAATCCCGTTACTATTGGAACAGCAAGTCTTAGAAGAGAATCTCGATTTCATGAACTGGAAAAAAACATCCAAAAGGACAATTTGTTATGTATACCTTCCCTAGTATAGAGACCCTGCTGGTACAACCAAAGTGGCAAGTAAAGAAAGGAAAGAAAAAAGTCGCAGCTCACTTACCAGATAAGTTAAACTTTGCTAGCAGCTTAGCAGTGGTCAACAGACTCAGTAAAACTGAAGAATACAAATCAGTGAGAGAGAAACTGATCAATGGATGGAATTCAGAGTGAATATTCATCTATGGGAAGCTCAACATATGGGACATATTTAACAAAGGAATGCCCATTCATGAACAATTATGTAAAATTCATGAGAAGATCAGAAATATGCATCCTCAAATATTAATTTTGTTTCAAGCAGCCAGAGACCTTATGTGGGTCAATATTGAGAACATTACCCAATATTATGATGTTACAAAACAAATTGAAATCATAACAATGCTCTGAGTTGACGTGTCTGATCCTGATGAGATGACACTGAGTCAAGTCTAGGAATTTTGTTCACTGTTTGTTGACCATGCCACCAGAATGGGTTCTCTCTGAGATGTCTTTGTGCACTTTTATCCCCATACTACAATTAAAGCAGAAGAGGCACACACCTCTGATACAGATGCTATGATGACATTGATGGTAGCTCTAAAAGGGTTCCAACTATATGAGAGATTTTATGATACATTTACTCATTGATCAAGCATCCTTAAATGTTATTGCCCAATTAGTTCTAGAATGCCTACTATCCAGTTATTCAGATTAAAGTATTAAGTCACCACTCAATGGGAGATACTTATGCAGATTTTGAGAGAACCTCAGTATGCAGAAGTTCAGAAATGGAAGGGAGTGTTAGCTATAAAAATGGTTACTGCTACTTGGAAAATAGTCTCTGGACCTGCTCTCCAGTTGTTTCCACAGAATTAATTTGAGCAAGGGGGGCGTGTAGAGTCACTCAGGGAAATTTCGTGTTTATTATTTATTATCTTTAATTTTGTAATGACGTCAGTATGACGTATTTCTTTATTTCTAGTTTAGTTTGTGAAAGCTGTTTTCATGTCCCCTTGAGTTGGTGCTACATTTATTGCTCAAATTAAATTGTGAGGGAAATTTATGACATGACTATATTGTGATTCTGATTGTAAACAAAGACAGGTAATAACTTGAATTGTATAAATTGAGCAACAATGTTGAAAGCAGTTAATAGATTTTATCTAGCTTCAACTACTGTTTACCTTTTCTAATTTTATTTATCTATTTTTGAATATGCAAATAATTGTGTAAGTTAAGGTGACAATTTTGAAGTTGAATTGTAGTTTTATACTATATTTGCCTCAAATAGCAATTGTGATTGATAAATAAATTATCATGTTTTTTTCTCAGATGATGCATGTGAAAAATTCAGAAGCATTTGCTATTATGATAGAGTCATGTTTCTGACTAAGACTTTAACTTTTTTTACCACATTAACTGGTAGTGATGTTTTTTCTTCAATCAACACTCATAAATTATTTATTTTGCAAAAAAATGATAAAGTTTTAAAAATCATAAATTGTAAGTAATTCTAATGTCATAGGATTGTATAAAACTAATAATAGTTCACAATAATGATTCAATGTTCCCTTTATATTTAAAAATAGAAATGACATTAACATTTCAACTCAAATTTAAAGAACACTTAGAACATTTACTAGAAAATTAATTTACAAAAATACTAGAAAATGATCTTTAAGTATTAACATCAAAGCATTAAATACAATTTAATTAATTCTTTGAAGTAAACACTGTAAAAATTTTGTGTTTGCAGTTTTTTTGATATTTTACAATATTTTATGCTTATTAAAATATACATCCTGCATTAACTAACAAAAATTTCTTTCATCTACCACGTTTTCTTTCAAAACTAAACAACTCTAAGATTCTAAATGGAAGTTGCTTCAATTGGGCACCACAACCATATACATTTTTTACAATTTATTGCATTGTTTTGAAGTTCTTTTTGCAAATGAAATAAAAACAAAAAATGTCTCATTGAAGTTTCATATCTAAAAAATTTAATTTGCTTACCTTAAGCACACCAGGGATTTTATAAAATTCTTTATCTGTTGCTGATAATTTTTTTAATTTTTATGTATATTTTAAAAACTAGTAATAATATCAAAAATCTAAATGCATCAATTGATAAAGGAAAAAAAGTCTCGTTCAGCTTTGTAACATCTGACTTTGTGCATGGCAAGCCTCAAGGGGTTTGAGAGATCAATTCAGATATCAAGAAGCAGCCAAGTTAAATGGGCTCAAAATGTAATAGTTACATGAATGTTATGTATGGAGAGAATTCAAATCTTATTAAACAATTCGCAATTTTTAAACAAAGAGAGTTAAATTTAAACTATTTGGGCAACAGCTCCTAATCTTCTCAGTTGTTGCTGGCTGCAATTGGTGTATTGGATCGGTCATACAGAACATGGGCCTGGTTTTGAAGGTTAAATCCAATGCCTCTTTGCAAAATGAACGCCATCAAAAGTGAGTTAGACACGCCTACTCCTTAGTTTTGCATGTTTGAGCAAAGATCTGTTGAATTGATACATTTGAGCCAGTTCCTCATCAATTGGGTACACAAAGAAAAATTGCGTTGTCTGGCTGGGGCAGTGTGTAACATCAGTTGGTAGTTGTTATTTATTGGCCAGATCACATGCTTTTTATATATACTAGTTGTTTTCATGTTTGTAAATATTGTAAATATGCATTGTATATAAGACACCCAAGCATCTGTAAATAGGGAAATAGTTTCAAAGTGTTCTCTTGTTCACTAGAATCACCCCAGTGATTCTACAATATATATATACTATTCAAAATTACACAATGTGATCCACTGAAATTGAAATACAATATACAGCCATTTAGTTTAGTTAATGTAAAAATTAGTTTAGTTACTGCAAAATTTTTATTTTATGTCATATGTGAAATGCTTGCTTTGGTGGAAATTTGTTTATATTAATTACATATAACACATTTAAAAATGATCTTACATGTATGCAATCAATGTCAACCATATTAAGTTTAACAGATACATTTAACAGAAATTAGAATTTATTCAACTGATATTCTTAATCAATTATTTACTAAACTTTGTTGAACAGAATAGAAAGGTGAAAGTTACTATATAAATTCTATTACAAATATACCATTGCAACAGAGATTGGTTTTTCAATTTTTGGGAAAAGTTGTTTTTTTTTAAAAATGTGTTCAATATTTGCTTAACTGTGCCCATTTTGCCTTTTCTTATCTAACTAGCAAAATTAGTAAACAATAACAAATATATAATAGATAAGTTAACAGATTTTAAAGTTTTAAACAATATTGTTACATAATTTTAAACATGTATTCAACACTGAAATATTATTTAGATGAAAACAGTTGATGTGAATTCCACATTATACACATGTAGAACACATACCTTACAATCACACATTAATTTTGTGTATATTCTTTTTGTTTATGAAAGGGTTTTTAGATTAAAAATTGGTTTTAAAGTGCTTATATATTGGTTTAAAATGACCAACATTAATAACATATACCCAGATTTAAGTGGATTATTAACATTATTTTTTGGGTATAAAAAGGTATTTGATAAAATTGGTTTTTATTGGGTTTAAAATTGATCTTGAAATGGTTATTTATTGGTAAAAAAAAATGGTTTTTGACTGGATATTTAACAAAAAATTCAAATTAAAAAACTTTTTTTAACAATTTTGGATATCAAATAATGGTTTATTTTTTATTAAAATTTTGTCATTTTTGCTTGGGTGCTATATCTATAATTTTGCACTCTGTTTAAGTATATATATAATTTTAATATAAAAATGTCTATTACATTCATTATTTTGCTCTATTGTTTAGGTAGACTACATAATTGAGAAGAAATAATTCTGAAGAAATACAGTTCATTTTAGATGCACTTGCAATGCTCAACTTAGGCTATAGAATTTGAAAAATACATGAATTTGGTATTCAATAATTGATCAGGAATTGAAAACTTCTTGAGCAAACATATTTAGATTTTAATTTTTAAGTAATACTACATGAAATCAATCAATTTTTTCAAATTTTACTACAGGTAAATAAATAGAATGTAGTATATGTAGATGCATCAGTGAGCATATAATCCCATTTATTTCTATGCATCATTTGAGAGAGTGTGTTTTTGGACTGGAACTATTAGTTTAAACATCACAATAAATTGAGTTCAGTTAATTTCAAATAATATTTTGTAAGTATTCAATTTCACTGAACTACTTTCCTGCTAGAGGGCTTGTAAATCACTAAATTTAATTTTTTGTAATGCTAACAGAACATGTTGTAAGGTTACTTTAAAAATTAATAACCAGGATTTTCAAGTACCTGGTATGTTAAGAACCTGGACTTGAAACCTGTTTAGAAATACTCTGAGGAAAAATCATCAAAAATTGTACTCAAACTTGATTGAAAATCCTCTTAAAATTACTGTAAAAATTTAATTATTAAAATTTCAATTTCTTTACCAATCACAAACACCTACTTTTTATCTTATAATTATTGTAAAGTAAATGTTTTTATCTTAAAAAACTTGGAATTAGAAAAAAATTCAATTGAACTCAAAATTTTGAAATTGAACTCAAAAAATTTAAAATTTCAAACGTATTCTGAGTAATTCAAACTCAACTCCAAAAACCTGTTCATAATTTTGTTAAACAGATGAAGACCTATTACTTAAAATATCAGGTGCTTGATAGCAATTCAAAAAACACTTTCTAGGTATGATGCATGCCTATATTCATCCATTTACTACTGAAAACAGATATTTGTAGCACAGGTATAAAAGGTAGGCTTAACAGGCATAAAATGTCTGATTTGAACAAAACATCAACTTTTATAAACAACAGGTTTAAGTTGATCATTGAAATCAATGGTTGTGTGTTTAAAAAATGCTCAAAATGATTATCCTGATTTTGCAAAAATGTTTCAGTTTTAGATTCAACAGAAGAATGTAATATCACATTTTGGATAAAAGGAATGATTTCACATTTTTTTTGTTTGTTTGAAGCACCCATCACTATTTGTAAGCAACTCATTTGTTGTGATGTGAATTAACTTTCTCTTTGTGGACACCAATCAAGAGGTTATTAGGTCCTCTTGTTAGTAACTTTGTGTGCTTGGGATGCTGGCTAAAATATCTTTTGAGCAATTATAAATATTTTCATGCATACAGCTGCAAATTATACACATCACATTTGTGAGATTTTCCTCTTCCAACTGGAATTTTGCTAGCACTTCATATCTTGATAGGACAGTGATCCATTTTAGGTAATGGTGGTGCACTTTTACCAGGTCAACCTTTCTTCCTTACAGTTAAAGACAGAGAAACTCTTGCAACATTGCATATTTCACTATTTCAGGTAGGATTCAATACTGCACACATTCATCCTACATGTCACCTTTCCACATAAATATTTTGTTAAATTGAATTTGATTATTAGTAAACATCCAGTTATTGAAACACTCAGTTAGTGAAATATCAAACTTTGTGTAACATCCATTTCATGAAACATCTGTAGACCCTGGTGTGTGATGAGGGAGTTTGTAATTTTCTTAAGGGTGAGGGTTAGAGTTAGTGATGTAAAAGGACCAGGCCATGGCCATCAGAACTAAATTCATGCATTATGAAAAGTTCTTAAAAGATCATTTGAAAAAGCTTTATATTAAAATTATTGTAGCAATAAACAAGTGATTAGCACTTGAAACATCACAATATATAGTTTCACAAAATTTAGCAATTTATAGACTTTGTGATAAAATATCACAAACTATAAAATAGGTGGTTCATTTGATTCCTTGCAGTCTGATATTCCATTTATCCTCAAATCATTCAAGTCAAGTTATATTGAGGATAACAAAATGTCCATAATCTTAAGGTGTGCATGAATGCCTTCAATTGATAGCTCTTGAAAATGTGGCAAAAAGCAATTTGTTTTTTATAAAGGATATAGGTAATTTAAGGTTTAATACATTGTCTCTAACCACAAAATGTGATTGTCCATTTTGTCCAGTTATTTTTTGTCTATGTGGGTAAACAAAATCACAATTGCAATAACACATAGCATCAATTTAATAATCAGTTGAAATAATTATTCCAGATTTAAGGAAACCTAGATTTTTAGTTAATTTACCATTCTTTTCAGAACTTGAAAATTGTGCTTTATGTTGAATTGTAGTTTTATACTATATTTGCCTCAAATAGCAATTGTGATTGATAAATAAATTATCATGTTTTTTCTCAGATGATGCATGTGAAAAATTCAGAAGCATTTGCTATTATGATAGAGTCATGTTTCTGACTAAGACTTTAACTTTTTTTACCACATTAACTGGTAGTGATGTTTTTTCTTCAATCAACACTCATAAATTATTTATTTTGCAAAAAAATGATAAAGTTTTAAAAATCATAAATTGTAAGTAATTCTAATGTCATAGGATTGTATAAAACTAATAATAGTTCACAATAATGATTCAATGTTCCCTTTATATTTAAAAATAGAAATGACATTAACATTTCAACTCAAATTTAAAGAACACTTAGAACATTTACTAGAAAATTAATTTACAAAAATACTAGAAAATGATCTTTAAGTATTAACATCAAAGCATTAAATACAATTTAATTAATTCTTTGAAGTAAACACTGTAAAAATTTTGTGTTTGCAGTTTTTTTGATATTTTACAATATTTTATGCTTATTAAAATATACATCCTGCATTAACTAACAAAAATTTCTTTCATCTACAACGTTTTCTTTCAAAACTAAACAACTCTAAGATTCTAAATGGAAGTTGCTTCAATTGGGCACCACAACCATATACATTTTTTACAATTTATTTCATTGTTTTGAAGTTCTTTTTGCAAATGAAATAAAAACAAAAAATGTCTCATTGAAGTTTCATATCTAAAAAATTTAATTTTCTTACCTTAAGCACACCAGGGATTTTATAAAATTCTTTATCTGTTGCTGATAATTTTTTTAATTTTTATGTATATTTTAAAAACTAGTAATAATATCAAAAATCTAAATGCATCAATTGATAAAGGAAAAAAAGTCTCGTTCAGCTTTGTAACATCTGACTTTGTGCATGGCAAGCCTCAAGGGGTTTGAGAGATCAATTCAGATATCAAGAAGCAGCCAAGTTAAATGGGCTCAAAATGTAATAGTTACATGAATGTTATGTATGGAGAGAATTCAAATCTTATTAAACAATTCGCAATTTTTAAACAAAAATTGTTAATTATTTCAACTATTTCAACAACAGCACATGCATTCATAATGATCTTTACAGGCTTGGATAAAATTCTTTGTAAATTTGGAAAACAGTTTGTACTTTCAAATGGACGCCAGGAGGTTAAAGGTTAATATTCTTTAGGAAATGACTTTCATTTGAGTTGGTGCAATATTTATTTGTTGAAAATGGCGAAATCTTTAGCTAATTTTACAATTGATTTCTGAAAAAACTTACTCAAATATTAAAGAAGTACCAAATTTCTATTAGTACCTATTGTAGAATCAGTGGCTGGTAAAAACTTAACTAGAAACTTAATTGACTCTGCAGAAGGTTTAATTAGTGTTCAGTACAGCCACGATTCCAAGAAACAGGTTAACATAGAACTTATAACATAACTTATAGATGTAACATTGGTAATTCATCCAAGTAACCAAACTACTTTAGGTGCAACACCAGATGACCAATTCCTATGGCTTCCAGCCGAAGCGGAACATCCAGGAGTAAAGTGCTTAACCTATTGACTGGTGCTACCCTATCTGTCTCACTTGCTTAATTTCTATCTCACTTCAAAAATACAAACTCATTTTCATTGTTATCTCTCAGCTCACTATTAAATAATCTGTAATTGCCAGATATTCGTGCTAGCCAACAGCATGGTATCATCACAGTGTTAGATTGTATAAGTGCATGTACGTGTTGAAATACGAACGAGAGATTTATTATTTCCTTATGCGTAACCGTATACATAACTTAATGAACCACAATTCGGACTGGGTAATCAAAAGACCCCCAGAAGCAACGTGTCGCCCCGTGCTAGTGAAAGCACTCCCGAATTGTCGCCGGTCTTAAGCAATAAGTTTCATTTAAGATAATAAATAAATAAGAAATACAATGGTAAAGACGGCAGTTAAGAGTAGACAAAGTCTATTGAACAATCGCTACAGTTGTCTCAGTTTATATACAAAAGATTCAGTTATTACCTGCCTTTGTTTACAATTTTTCAGATAGCAACATAGTTTAACATGAACAATTATAATTCCCTCGTAAAATTCAATTTGAGCAAATAAAAGCACCAGTGAGGGGACATCAAATTAATAGCAACGAACTAATATCGAAAATGATAAAAAACGTCATGATGACGTCATAATACAATGAATGTAAATTAAAAAGATATAAAAGGCAACTAAATCCCCGAGCGACTCTACAATATTTATACATACTATGGAACCAGGTCTATCAAATGCTTTTATAATTTTTTTAGTACAAAAGTTTGGTGAATATTAGATGAAATTCAAAAATTGAATTGTATAATGTGTTTATTATATTCTCAAAAATGTGTAAGAATATTTGAAAATATTTAGCAAAAATAGACAAATTTTTGAATCCATTTCATGGCTTTCAATTTGAGTTTGAGTTACTTGGGCAAGTTCTAGTTTTGATCTTTGAGTTTGACTTTTGGTATTTTTTTAAAGGACATTTTTAGTTTGATCAAGTTTTTAGAGTTGTTTAGAGTGAAATGAAATATATTTTACAGTTCCAAATTTATAAAGAAATTGAAAAATAAAATTATTCAAATTTTATGGTATTTCCAAGTGGATTTTTGATTGAGTTTGATTTTCAGTATTGATGATTTCTCTTTAGTGTTTTTCAGATCAAGTTTTACAAGCTCAATTGACTTCAAGTTCTTAATATTCCAAGTACTCAAAAACCCTGATCTTTTTGCAAATGGAATGCAAAAATTTTGAATTTTTTTAACTTTTTTTACTGCGTTTTGCAGCAGTCCCCCAGCCTTAATTCTGTTAGAGCATGGTAGAACCTTATATGATTTTACATTGAGGAATGCTTAATATTAATTGTATTTCATCATTAAATGTAAGTCTTACTTTAATATTAATGAATTATTTAATAATTTCTATTGCTTTGATTATTATTTGGCTATGAGTGTATGGAGGAGAAAACTATAAGGGTGTTATTCAAGGTTTGAACACTTTTACTCATTTGAAAATGATATATATATATATATATATATAAGAAAATAGAAGTTTTGTAGTTATAGAAAACACATTGCAGTTTTAGCTGCAATTTGTGAAAAACTGATTGATTTTTTTGGATGTACACAACTCAGATTATAAATCTGCAGATCTTTTAGTATCTTGGAATACTAAGCATTAGTTAAAAATTGAAGACTCTTAAGTGTGAGAATGAATTTCAGATTATTAAAACTTACTCTACATAGAAAGAAAACACTTACTGTTATATGGATGGTGACATTCATTATTCTATCATGCAATAATACTAGCAGAACATTGATCTACTAGAAACTAGTGTATCATACATTCAATACTTGCTTCAGTTGAAGAAGATCATGAAGAGCTTATACATATTATAATTGAAATATTTAGTTAAATTTAGATTTAATATGACATGATATAATACTAGAAATTGCCATTTTAGGTATGATAAAATTTGTGAGCATAAATTAGTTGTGTGCAGCCTACTTAATTTGTTTTTGCAGTCACTGAGAGTTGGCATATTATTTTGGAATGATAAATGCTATTTTTATATGCTCAATTTGCTGCATATGTAGAATTAGCCTAGCAACAATGATAGAGATTAAGCTTTTCTGTGACAAAACTACCTTTACACACTTAATACTTAAAATATTTGTTGAGGGGAACAAGGAATCTCAAAAAATTGTAATAATAGATTTCATTGTTTATTTTTGATAATGCATAATTCAGAAATTAATCATAGATTTCATTGTTTACTATTAATAATATTTACTTCAGAAGTCATATCATTAAGATTTTGAACAAATCAATATCATTTGTCTGATTAATAATTTGATATGCTTTCAGCAATAATATTCAAATTATTTGATCACTAAAATTGTGAAACAATTCAATGAGAAGAGTCAGCAGGATTCTAATTTTCTAAATTTTTAAAATGGATTAGTTATCCTACTCTAAAAATGTGTAAAAAGACTTTGTAAAAATTGACAAGCTAACCCAAGTCAAGGGTTTTAAGTACCTAAGTTTTAAAACTTGAACTGAAATGAGTCTTCAAAATTTGTTTAGAAAAATTTGATGGGATATCATTAATATTAGAATTTCAAGTTGATCAAAAATCCACTGGAAAATACTGTAAAATTTCAATTATTTTTAATTTTATCAATTGCAAATAATGATTTTTTGTGTAATGAAGCCCTGAGTTATTTTGTAGAATAATGGGGGAGCTCTGATTACTCCACAGGTACAAGGGAACTCAATTTATAGGCAGAAGGTTGCAGAGGCTACCATCATAGAGAGTGACCTTCATTCTAACAGAAAAACAGAACATTGGTAGTTTGCCAGTTCAATGAATGAACAGAAAATATCCCACCAAGGACTAATCTCAAACAGTGACCAATTCACATGGCATCATGCCAAAGTGGTATCCACAAATAGATCTAAGGTTGCAAATTGTGTGTTGTTAATTTCTAGCTCAAATAAACTAGATCTCAATTGTTCTTATTTCCTCAGCCTATGTAAATAAGTAATTAAATTGCATGTAATTGCCATGCATTCATGTACACCAGTGGTATATTATCATCACAGTGTAATTTATTAAGTGCATGTATGAATAGAAATGATAAAATAAAACTGTTGTTCTCCTATACCTAACCATTGCCATAACTTAATGCAGTACCCCAATTTATGCTGCCAACTGGAAGAGAGCATGTTGTCACCTTAAACACTGTGGAGTAACTCCCAAATTGTCAACAGAACTTAAGCAATTATTATTACAAAATAGTCCATCAAAGATCTAAAAAGGGTTAGATTAATAAAAAAGTTTGAAAAAGCAAACACAATTGAATTGAGACTAAATCTATTGTGTGTTCACTACATGTTTTTCAGTTATTTATAACAATTCATCAATAATTACCTGTTAGGTATTTACAAATGTGCACTTCTAATTACTGCACTTGAAGAATAATAGTGAAAAACATCATAGTGATGTCACAGACTAAACTAATGCAGCATTTAACACTAATTTAAATGCTAATCAATTAAAATCAAATAGGTGCCTCAAGTGACTCTACATGCCCCCCTTGCTTGACTAATTTTGTGGTAGTAGCTGGACCATGGGACCTGAGAGCAATTTCTGAGGTTCTTCATCCATTTTGATGGCTAAGACATTGTCCCAACTTGTGACCTCAGCATATTGTGGCCACTTTGTTATCTGCAGCAAAGCCTCTTATTGTGTGACAATTTTTGTTACATAGGCAGAAAAACTTAATTTCCAATAGACAGGAGCTAATAGGACAGTGTTGCCATAAGCTGTTGAGTCTTTTTGTGAAAGTGTCCTAAAACCTTTCATATATGATGGTCATTAGGGTCATCAAGGCATCAGTATCAGATATGTGGGCATCATCAGTGCTAATTCTGGTGTTTGGAAAAAATGAGTAAATATTTCTCTCAGTGATCCCATGCAGGTGGCTTTATCAATGAAGAGTGAACAGTACTCAGTGACTTGCTGTAAGGTCATCTCTTCTAGGTCAGAGACCTCAGCTCACATCATTGTTATGATATCAATTCTTTTTGTTGTCATAATTGTTTTGACATTGTCAATCCACATGAGATCAGATGAAGCTTGAAATAGGATGAGAACTTGTGGGTCCAGCTGGGCAATTTTACTATGAATTTTTTTCAGTTGCATGGCTATGGGTTGGCTCTTCTGGAAGATATTATTGATAGTAAGTTTGCCATTGATATAGATGCATTCAGGATTGCCACCAAAGAGTAGTTTGTTGTGGACTTCCTTATACTTAGTGGTTTGCATGGCCATGTTAACTTTGGCCAAAGTGGAGACATAGTTGATTTTATCTGATAGGTGTGTGGACACCTTTTTGAGGCCTTTTCAGACCCTCCAGGAAGGCAGAATGAGTGGTTTCATGAACATGGTGGTGGAATACAAAGCATGTTGTTCTTCTTTGAATTAGCTTTGAACCAACTGAATTAGACTTTCTTACTGAGTGTGGCAGTTCCAATTGTCATGGGGTAGTTTATCTTAGCTTCCCTGATAGTGTAGAATCATGGGCAAGCTCTGGCTACTCTAGTGGTACTGGGTAACTCAAGAGTTTAGATCAAAAGAAAACATACATTGGTGGTTCACTGATTTTTGCCTAACAAATAAAGAAATTCCATTCCAAACAGAACTCCAGCAGTGACCAATCACACGTAATTCAATTCAAGGAGACAAATACTAACACTATCAAATAACTTGAAATTCAAATAATCAATTAAAAGAAATTGATACAAATAAATAGCAATGTATCAAGAAACCAAATGTCAAAAAGACGCAACACCATTCCAGAGTGCCAAAATAATAAGATTAAAAAAAGTAGGCCCTGAGTGACTCTACACACCCCACATTGCTGGTTAAGTTTGTGGTAGGAGTTTTACTGTGGGACCAGACATGAGCTTTTGCGTCTCCTCAATCATTTCTGCAGCTAGGATGTTGTCCCAAGACTTAAATTTTGGAATATCTAGGTTGCTGGGTAATCTGCATAAGAGTCTCCCTCTGCATGACCTCCTCACTCCTCAGGCAGAAGAACTCAATCTCAGGCAAATGGGAACTAATCAACAATTCTTCCTTAAGTCATTAAGCCTCTGTGTAAACATATCATAAAACCTCTCATAAAGATGAAGGCCTTTCAGCACTATCATGAAAGTCATGAGCACATCTGTGTCTGAAGTGTGGGCATATTCAGGGCTGATCTGGGTGTTCAGATAGAAGTGGATGAAGACCTCTCTTAGTGATCCCATGCACATTGCATGATCCATAAACAGTGAGCAGTACTCATTGACCTGATGTAAAGTCATCTCTTCTGGGTTGGTAACCTCTGCTCACAGCATAGCAATAATTTTTGTAATGTCATAGTATTGAGTGAATGCTTTGATGTTGTTTATCCACATCAAGTCACCAGATGCCTGAAACAAAATAAGAATATGGGGGTCCAGATTTGCAATCTTGTTATGAATTATTGTTAGCTGTGTGGAGATTGGTTGTCCCTTCTGGAAAATGTACTTAATTGTGAGCTTACCATCAATGTAAATACTTTCTGGGTTCCCACCCTAAAGTAGGGCATCTCTGGTG